>OY986959.1:1272778-1275278 GCA_963920595.1 Eimeria praecox
CTGCTGCTGCTGCTGTTGCTGTTGCTGCTGCTGCTGCTCAGGATGGCTCGGCTTCTGCAGTGTTTGATTTCGCGCATGACAGAAGCAGCAGCAGCAGATATTTGCTGCTCTCCGGAGATGTTTTGATTGTTCTGCGGCAGCTAGCAGCAAGACACCGTATATTTAAGGAAGCAGCAGACCCTTCATATAAACAGCAGCAGCAGCAGCAGCAGCAGCACATCTACGCCATCTATGCCTTCCACACAGGTACGTAGCCATAGCCTGCTGCTGTTGCTGCTGTTGCTGCTGCTGTTGCTGCTGCTGCTGTTGCTGCTGCTGTTGCTGCTGCTGTTGCTGCTGCTGCTGTTTCTGACAATGTGTTGAAGCATTTACCGTAGGGAAATCTTGTGCTGCACCCACACCTGCTGCTGCTGCTGCTGCTGTTGCTGCTGCTGCTGCTGCTGCTGCTGCAGGGTTTCTCTCTAAGGATCAATCTGTTGTAGAATTACAAGCATGCGATTTTGATAGTCCCTCTCCTCTCTCGCAGCGTCTCCGTGTCTCTTTAATATTTGAACATGTTGATGATATGTTTAGAAGCAGCAGCAGCAGCAGCAGTTGCTGCAGCCCCACAAATAGCAGCAGCAATACCTGCAGTAGCAGCAGCAGCAGCAGCAGCAGAAGCAGCGATGGGTTCAGCACTAACTACACCAGAAACAGTGCTGATGCAACCAACAAATACTACAACATACAAACACCATCAGAAAGTGCTGCTGCTGCTGCTGCTGCTGCTGCTGCTGCTGAAGCCGAAGCAGGGCTCTCGGAGAGGCAGACCCCGCCAGGCAACAGCAGCAGCAGTAGCAGCAGCAGCAGCAGCAGCAGCAGCAGCAGCAGCAGCAAGTCGCCCCCAAGCAAGTCGTTAGTTGGAGGGATTGTGTCTTCCTTGCTGCGTTGGCAGCAGCCACGAGAGCATTCTACGGAGCAGCAGACGCGGCAGCAGCAAGTGCAGCAGCAGCAGCAGCAACAGCAGCAGCAGCAGCAGCAGCAGCAGGAGCCACAGGCCCAGGTCTCCCATCGCCTGAGCACGTGCAGCAGCGTCAGCCTCGCAGAATCTTCTGCTTCATTCCCTATGCTATCTTCAGAAGCAGCAGCAGCAGCAGCAGCAGCAACAGGAGCAGCAGCAGGAAGAGCAGGAACAGCAGCAGCAGCAACAGCAGCAGCAGCAGCAGCAGCACTGCAACGGCATCTTCATATAACGAGGAAGCCTACACCAAGTAGGAGAGAGTTTGCTGCTCGGCACTGTCTTCAAGTAGACCCTGTACGTTGCTGCTGCTGCTCCTGCTGCTGCTGCTCCTGCTGCTGCTGCTGCTGCTGGTGTATGCTACTGCTGCTGCTGCTGGTGTATGCTACTGCTGCAGTAGGTTGCTGCTGCTGCTGCCTTTGCGGCTGCTGCTGCAGCTGCTCGTTCATTGCTTTCTTGACGTCCCCTGTAGGAATGCTGCTGTTGTGCTGCTGCTGCTGGAGGTCTGCTGCTGCTGCTGCTGCTGCTGCTGTTGCTGCTGTTGCGGTGTATCTTGTTGAAATTGGTGCTATGGTGGTGTCTTGCTGCTGCTGTCTGCTGCTGTCTGCTGCTGTCTGCTGCAGCGGCTGCTGCGTATGCTCGTTGAGGCCTCTGGCTGCAGCATCGATAGCTGTGCTGTTGCTCTGAAGCTGTGCAGCAATAACTTCTGTATGGCTTTGAGCTTAGTCTCTTACTACTTTGCTGCTGCTGCTGCTGCTGCTGCTCCTGATGCTGCCTCACATGCGAGTCGGCTCCTGCAACACTCCCTGCCCCCGCCATGGATGCAGCAGCAGCTGCTGCTGCATCACCAGCTCTCTTATTACCTGCAGCTGCGGCGCCAGGAGCAGCAGCAGCAGCAACAGCAGCAGCTGCTGCTGCAGCAGCAGCAGGAAGAGCTGCTCCGTACAGACTCTTCGTGTTCGTCTATCATGCATGCAGCAAGCTTCTTTCAGCAGCAGCAGCAGCAGCAGCAGCAGCAGCAGCAGCAACAGCAGCAGCAGCAAATCTACAGAGGGACCTCAGCTTTAGATCTGGCTTTGGGTGGCTCTGCTGCAGCGGTGCCGCAGCAGCAGCAGCAGCAACAGCAACAGCAGCAGCAGCAGCAGTGGATGCTGCAGCAGCGTCATTCTTTCCTCCCCGCCGGCCATCATCGAATCGCCCCAGTGCCGCTGAGGCCTGGGCAGAGCAGGAGGCCTCCTGCTGCTGTTGCTGCTGCTGCTGCTGCACAGCAACAGCAACAGCAGCAGCAGCAGCAACAGCAGCAGCAGCAGCAGCAGCAACAGGTGCAGCGTTTCCACTCGACGGCCTCTCTAAGTACTGTGTCTGCTGTGTCTGCTGCTGCTGCTGCTGCTGCTGTTTCAAGAAGCAGCAGCGTCGGGGCTATCTCTTCGTTTGGTGCTGCAGCAGACATGCTTCTCGCCTCACCAACTCCTGCTGCTGCTGCTGCTCCTGCTGCTGCTGCTG
>OY986959.1:1282778-1285278 GCA_963920595.1 Eimeria praecox
TCCCACAGAGGAGAAAACACCCTGTACTGCTGCTGCTGCTGCTGCTGCTGCTGCTGTCGAGCAGCAAAGTAACCGCTCGCAGCAGCAGCAACAGCAGCAGCAGCAGCAACAGCAGCAGCAGCAACAGCAACAGCAACAGCAGCAACAGCAGCAGCAGCAGCAGCAGCAGCAGCAGCAACAGCAGCAGCATGTACGTGTGCCGTTCTTTCCTCCTCGCGTAGTACCGAGGCCCTGGAAGCAGCAGCAATTGCTGCGGCAGCAGCAGCAGCAGCAACAGCAGCAGCAGCAGCAACAGCAGCAGCAACAGCAGCAGGAGCAGCAGCAGCAGCAGCAGCAGCAGCTGCCCCTGGGCCTGAAGCCTCGACTGCCTCCTCCTGCTTTTCTTGTTAACCAACAATCGAAAACATTCAAAATAAAATATACAGCAAAATCGAATTATAAGATGCAGCAACAGCAGCAGCAGCAGCAGCAGCAACAGCAGCAGCAGCAGCAGCAGCAGGACGGAGGAGATCCGCAGCAGCATGCACAGCAACAGCAGAAGGGAGAAGAGCAGCAACAAGAACAGCTGCTGCAGCAGCAGCCAGAGCTGCTGCAGCAGCAGCCAGAGCAGCAGCAGCAGCAGCAACAACAGCAGGCAGAGCTGCAGCAGCAGCAGCCAGAGCAGCAGCAGCAGCAGCAACAACAGCAGGCAGAGCTGCAGCAGCAGCAGCCAGAGCTGCAGCAGGAGCAGCAGCAGCAGCAACAACAGCAGGCAGAGCTGCAGCAGCAGCAGCAGCAGCAACCTGCTGGTGTTGGATAGTAATAAACGAGGGAGCACAGATTCAGTTTGCTGCAGCTAGCGTCTTGCTACAGCAGCAAAGAGACAGATAATATTTTAAACCCTAAACCCTAAACCCTAAACCCTAAACCCTAAACCCTAAACCCTAGCGGTAGTGAAGGGGTTCTGTATCTTGTAGCAAATAAAAAATATATAAAAATAATTTATAATGGAGTTTGGGGCTGCATGCACAGCTAACATACAAAGATACACGGCCCCACACACAAACACCTGCTGCTGTTGCTGCTGCTGCTGTTGCTGCTGCTGTTGCTGCTGCTGCTGCTGCTGTTGCTGCTGCTGCTACAGCAAACAGGAGAAGGGCTACAAGTGCAAAGCAAATATTTAAATATTATATATACATATATATAATATTATACATATATATATGTATATAATGTTATACATATATATGTATATAGTATTATATATATACTATTATATATATATATATATATATATATATATATATATATATATATATATATATATATATATATATCTTCTTCTCTGTCTTTCTGTATGTGGGAGATTTGTTCTACCGATTGTGTGTATTTGAGGGCATAAGTTTATTTAGATAGTGTATATATAAAAAATAAAATAAAATAATATAAATATATAAATAATGTATTATTAAATAAACAAATTAATATATATAAAACAAAGAAAGAGAGAGAAAGAATATATAAATATATTTGTGTTGTTGGGTAGAGGGATGATATTTGCATCGATAGAGAGCTTGAATATAATTAAATAAATAAAATAAAAATATAAATTAATTAAATTATATTAATTTCAGCATTTAATTATTTATTTTTATATATTTTATATTTTTATAGCAAGAAGAAACATAAAAATATCTCTCAGGTGTACAGACAGACCAGCGGCCTCAGTTGCCGCCACCATCAAATCAATATAATATATATTTGTTGTTGTTTCTGTGTAAATATTTAATATTTTTTATATTTTTTTTAATATTTATTTAAAATTAATAATAAATATAATAAATAATATATTTTATTATTTAGAAATACAATAAAAAATAACTTCTCTTGTTGTATATCCTCGATTATATTATTTAATGTGGCGGCGGCCGAGAAGATATAATAAATATTTATTGTGGTATTTCTTGTTTATTTTTCGTAATTTGTTTATATTTTATAAAATTTAATTTATTTTATTTTAATTTGTTTTTAAAATTATTATTTTATTATTTAGTATTATATAATAATTATATTCATTACGCCATATCCCGCCGACGACTCGACTCAACAATGCCGGCGCACAGCAGTAAACCCTAAACCCTAAACCCTAAACCCTAAACCCTAAACCCTAAACCCTAGACCCTAAACCCTAGACCCTAAACCCTAGACCCTAAACCCTAGACCCTAAACCCTAGACCCTAACTAAGCCCTAGATCGTGGCTTCGAAACCCGAGGCGTTAGATTGTAAACCCTAAACCCTAAACCCTAAACCCTAAACCCTAAACCCTAGGTCTTGAACAGACCTAGTGCCGCTGAGGCTTGCAGCATTGTCTATTAATACAGGAAGTATAGAGCTTTCAAACCCTAAACCCTAAACCCTAAACCCTAGATACTTTGGTTTAGGGTTTAGGGGTTTAGGGTTTAGGGTTTAGGGTTTAGGGTTTGTTTGTAGGAAGATAAAATGTGGGGAGTTTGTGCTGCT
>OY986959.1:1295278-1305278 GCA_963920595.1 Eimeria praecox
ATATATTATTATACAGATTAGAGGTACATATGCTGCAGCAGAAGGATTAAGAAGAAACAATAAAAAAAATATTAATAAAAATAAAGAAGTAGCTTCGGTATTTAGTAAATTATGGTTTGATGCAGATACAGCAGCTTTGCAGCAGCAGCAATTGCTGCTGCTGCAGCAGATACAGCAGCAGCAGCAGCAGCAGCACCACCTACAACAGCTTCAGCTCATCAAACCCTTCGGGGCTATGCTTGCTTCTATCGTCTTACAAGTTTGTAAGATATACAGATTGGGGTTTAGGGTTTAGGGTTTAGGGTTTAGGGTTTAGGGGACAGAAATGTAATTAAAAGGAGACAGCAGAAGAGGAGGAGAGACAGCATGAGAGACAGCATAGGAGACAGCATAAGAGACAGCATAAGAGACAGAAGGAGACAGCATAATAGATAGCATGGGAGACAGAAGGAGACAGCATAATAGATAGCATAGGAGACAGCATAGGAGACAGCATAGGAGACAGCAGAAGAGACAGCATGAGAGACAGCATGAGAGACAGCAGAAGAGACAGCATGAGAGACAGCATGAGAGACAGTATAGGAGACAGTATAGGAGACAGTATAGGGGACAGTATAGGAGACAGTAGATTGTAGAGTGTTATGGTTTGTAAGAACAGCAATGTTGTTTGTTTGTTTGTTTGTGTTTGTTTATTTTCGTAGCTTTCTACTTACATTCTGTGGTGCAAGAATATAAATTAGATGTGTGGGGTAGATTTAATAAATCTATTAAATTATTTTTTAGAGGTTTATTTCGAAAAGATATAAAACAAAAACAAATAAACACATGGAAGGATATTGAACATGTTTGTATGTTATCTATCAACGGAGACATCAAATCGTTTCAAGGAGCTGTCTATACACTCCAACAATTAGCTGCTACCTTTCATACTAAGTTTCTAGCTCCTTTGCTGCAGCACCAGCACCACCAGCAGCAGCAGCAGCAGCAGCAGCAGCAGGTGTCTCCTCTCATGCATACTCTAATTGCCTTCACTTATTCTCTTGTTGCGATTTGGGCAAACTTAAACAAACAATCAAATTCATCCAAAGCTAAAAAACTTTTCTTCTACACTCTTCTTGTTCATCGTAAGCTTAGGGTTTAGGGTTTAGGGTTTAGGGTTTACTAGGGTTTACTAGGGTTTACTAGGGTTTACTAGGGTTTATTAGGGTTTATTAGGGTTTATTAGGGTTTATTAGGGTTTATTAGGGTTTATTAGGGTTTATTAGGGTTTGTTAGGGTTTATTAGGGTTTATTAGGGTTTATTAGGGTTTATTAGGGTTTAGGGTTGGAGGTTCTCCTGTCTTCTCGTTTAAAGCGAGCTAACTCGCATGCAGGGTTTAGGGTCTAGGGTTTAGGGTTTTAGGGTTTTAGGGTTTAGGGTTTAGGGTTTAGGGTTTAGGGTTTAGGGTTTAGGGTTTAGGGTTTTGTGTGTTGTTTCTATCAGCACGAAGTTTGGCGGATGTCGCCGCAGATATCATAAGACAGGGATGTACAAGTGAGAAGGAGACACTTGCTGCTGCCTATACACCTGAAGGAGACACTTGCTGCTGCCTATACACCTGAAGGAGACACTTGCTGCTGCCTATACACCTGAAGGAGACACTTGCTGCTGCCTATACACCTGAAGGAGACACTTGCTGCTGCCTATACACCTGAAGGAGACACTTGCTGCTGCCTATACACCTGAAGGAGACAGTTGCTGCTTCTTTTGCTGCTGCTGCTGCTGCTATTCTTGCTGCTGTTGCTGCTGTCTTTGCTGCTGCTGCTATTCTTGCTGCTGTTGTTGCTGTCTTTGCTGCTGCTGCTACCATTCTTGCTGCTGTTTCTGCTGTACTACTCCTACTGCTGCTGCTGTTACTGCTGCTGCTGCTGCTGCTGTTGCTGCTGCTGCTGCTGCTGCTGCTGCAGATTTGAAGGCCATTGATATGGGTAGAGTGTTAGCTACAGTGGAGACATCGGGGAAGAGACAGACACTTGGCAGCAGTATATTGAAACAAAATAAAATTAAAATTAAATCTACAAATATAAAATATAAACTCAATCAACTCCTTCAATCTTATGAAAATCCCCTAGATATACTGAAGGTTGCTCAGGACCTGGCCTCACGCTGTAGTACAAGTGCTGCTGCAGTTGCTGCTGCTGCTGCAGCAGATGATGCAGCAGCAGCAGCAACAAATGCAGCAGCAACTGCAGCAGCAACACCCTCAGAGCAGCAGCAGCAGCAGCAGCAGCTGCAGCAGCAGCAGCAGCAGAAGAAGAAGAAGAATAAATTATCGTTGAAGAAGAGAATTGTAAGAAAACACAATTACAAACAAAAACAAAAAAAACACAAACATATTTGCTGCTGCTGCTGTTGCTGCTGCTGTTGTTGCTGCTGTTGCTGCTGCTGCTGTTGCTGCTGCTGCTGTTGCTGCTGCTGCTGTTGCTGCTGCTGTTGCTGCTGTTGCTGCTGTTGCTGCTACAAGGCCACAGACTTCTCGTACGAATCATATCAAAGAGAGGGAGATGTATTGAAGTCTGTGCTGTTGCTGTCTTTGCTGCTGCTGCTGTTGCGTTTGCTGCTGCTGCTGCTGTCTTTGCTGCTGCTACTGCTATCTTTGCTGCTGCTGCTTCTGTCTTTGCTGCTGCTGCTGCTGTTTATGTTTTAGGTAGATCGATTGAAGGGGAAGGCGTTAGATGCAGACACAGCCGTTCAGCTGCTTAGCTCTAAGTTCGTGTTAGATTTGTGGTGTCTGCGATATAGAGGTAACATCACAGCATACACACACAGAGACACTGCTCTCTCCTCTCCCTCTCTCTCTCTGTCTCCTATCTGTCTCTGTCTGCTGTCTGTCTCCTCTCCCTCTCTCTGTCTCCTATCTGTCTCTGTCTGCTGTCTGTCTCCTCTCCCTCTCTCTGTCTCCTATCTGTCTCTGTCTGCTGTCTGTCTCCTCTCCCTCTCTCTGTCTCCTATCTGTCTCTGTCTGCTATCTGTCTCTGTTTGCTATCTGTCTCTGTCTCCTATCTGTGTCTGTCTGGTGTCTGTCTCTGTTTGCTATCTGTCTCTGTCTCCTATCTCTCTGTGTCTGCTGTCTGTCTCTGTCTCCTATCTGTCTCTGTCTGCTGTCTGTCTCTGTCTGCTGTCTGTCTCTGTCTGCTGTCTGTCTCTTTTTGCTGTCTGTCTCTGTCTCCTATCTGTCTCTGTCTGCTGTCTGTCTCTGTCTGCTGTCTGTCTCTGTCTCTGTCTCTGTCTGCTCTCTGTCTCCTCTCTGTCTCTGTCTGCTGTCTGTCTCCTCTCTGTCTCTGTCTGCTGTCTGTCTCTGTCTGCTCTCTGTCTCTGTCTGCTCTCTGTCTCTGTCTCCTTTCTGTCTCTGTCTGCTGTCTGTCTCCTCTCCCTCTCTCTGTCTCCTATCTGTCTCTGTTTGCTATCTGTCTCTGTCTCCTATCTGTCTCTGTCTCCTATCTGTGTCTGTCTGGTGTCTGTCTCTGTCTGCTATCTGTCTCTGTCTCTGTCTGCTGTCTGTCTCCTCTCTGTCTCTGTCTGCTGTCTGTCTCTGTCTGCTGTCTGTCTCCTCTCTGTCTCTGTCTCCTCTCTGTCTCTGTCTGCTGTCTGTCTCTGTCTGCTCTCTCTCTCTGTCTCCTATCTGTCTCTGTCTGCTGTCTGTCTCTGTTTGCTGTCTGTCTCTGTCTCCTATCTGTCTCTGTCTGCTGTGTGTCTCTGTCTCCTCGCTGTCTCTGTCGCTGTCTGCTGTCTGTCTCCTCTCTGTCCCTGTCTGATGTCTGTCTCTGTCTGCTGTCTGTCTCTATCTCCTCTGTCTCTGTATCATCTGTCTCCTCTCTGTCTCTGTTCGCTATCTGTCTCTGTCTCCTATCTGTCTCTGTCTCCTCTGTCTCTGTCTCCTCTGTCTCTGTCTCCTCTGTCTCTGTCAACTGTCTCCTCTGTCTCTGTCAACTGTCTCTGTCTCCTTGCTAACTGCCTCTGTCTCCTCCCTGTCTCCCCTGTCTCTGTCTCCTCTCTGTCTCCTCTCTCTCTGTCTCCTCTCTGTCTCCTCTGTCTCTGTCTCCTCTCTGTCTCCTCTGTCTCTGTCTCCTCCCTGTCTCCTCTGTCTCTGTCTCCTCTCTGTCTCCTCTGTCTCTGTCTCCTCTCTCTCTCTCTGTCTCCTCTGTCTCTCTCAACTCTCTGTCTCCTTCTTGACTGTCTCTTCTCTGTCTCCTGTCTGTCTCTGTCTCCTGTCTGTCTCTGTCTCCTGTCTGTCTCTGTCTCCTGTCTGTCTCTGTCTCCTTACTGTCTCTGTCTCCTTACTGTCTGTCTCCTTATTGTCTGTCTCTTCTCCCTCTTTCTCTTCTCTCTCTGTCTCTTTCTTCTCTGTCTCTTTCTTCTCTGTCTGTCTCTCTCTCTCTCCTCTCTTTCTCTCTTTCTTCTCTGTCTCTCTCTCTTCTGTCTCTTTCTTCTCTGTCTCTCTCTCTCTCCTCTCTTTCTCTCTTTCTTCTCTGTCTCTCTCTCTTCTGTCTCTTTCTTCTCTGTCTCTCTCTCTCTCCTCTCTTTCTCTCTTTCTTCTCTGTCTCTCTCTCTTCTGTCTCTTTCTTCTCTGTCTCTCTCTCTCTCCTCTCTTTCTCTCTTTCTTCTCTGTCTCTCTCTCTTCTGTCTCTTTCTTCTCTGTCTCTCTCTCTCTCCTCTCTTTCTCTCTTTCTTCTCTGTCTCTCTCTCTTCTGTCTCTTTCTTCTCTGTCTCTCTCTCTCTCCTCTCTTTCTCTCTTTCTTCTCTGTCTCTCTCTCTTCTGTCTCTTTCTTCTCTGTCTCTCTCTCTCTCCTCTCTTTCTCTCTTTCTTCTCTGTCTCTCTCTCTTCTGTCTCTTTCTTCTCTGTCTCTCTCTCTCTCCTCTCTTTCTCTCTTTCTTCTCTGTCTCTCTCTCTTCTGTCTCTTTCTTCTCTGTCTCTCTCTCTCTCCTCTCTTTCTCTCTTTCTTCTCTGTCTCTCTCTCTTCTGTCTCTTTCTTCTCTGTCTCTCTCTCTCTCCTCTCTTTCTCTCTTTCTTCTCTGTCTCTCTCTCTTCTGTCTCTTTCTTCTCTGTCTCTCTCTCTCTCCTCTCTTTCTCTCTTTCTTCTCTGTCTCTCTCTCTTCTGTCTCTTTCTTCTCTGTCTCTCTCTCTCTCCTCTCTTTCTCTCTTTCTTCTCTGTCTCTCTCTCTTCTGTCTCTTTCTTCTCTGTCTCTCTCTCTCTCCTCTCTTTCTCTCTTTCTTCTCTGTCTCTCTCTCTTCTGTCTCTTTCTTCTCTGTCTCTCTCTCTCTCCTCTCTTTCTCTCTTTCTTCTCTGTCTCTCTCTCTTCTGTCTCTTTCTTCTCTGTCTCTCTCTCTCTCCTCTCTTTCTCTCTTTCTTCTCTGTCTCTCTCTCTTCTGTCTCTTTCTTCTCTGTCTCTCTCTCTCTCCTCTCTTTCTCTCTTTCTTCTCTGTCTCTCTCTCTTCTGTCTCTTTCTTCTCTGTCTCTCTCTCTCTCCTCTCTTTCTCTCTTTCTTCTCTGTCTCTCTCTCTTCTGTCTCTTTCTTCTCTGTCTCTCTCTCTCTCCTCTCTTTCTCTCTTTCTTCTCTGTCTCTCTCTCTTCTGTCTCTTTCTTCTCTGTCTCTCTCTCTCTCCTCTCTTTCTCTCTTTCTTCTCTGTCTCTCTCTCTTCTGTCTCTTTCTTCTCTGTCTCTCTCTCTCTCCTCTCTTTCTCTCTTTCTTCTCTGTCTCTCTCTCTTCTGTCTCTTTCTTCTCTGTCTCTCTCTCTCTCCTCTCTTTCTCTCTTTCTTCTCTGTCTCTCTCTCTTCTGTCTCTTTCTTCTCTGTCTCTCTCTCTCTCCTCTCTTTCTCTCTTTCTTCTCTGTCTCTCTCTCTTCTGTCTCTTTCTTCTCTGTCTCTCTCTCTCTCCTCTCTTTCTCTCTTTCTTCTCTGTCTCTCTCTCTTCTGTCTCTTTCTTCTCTGTCTCTCTCTCTCTCCTCTCTTTCTCTCTTTCTTCTCTGTCTCTCTCTCTTCTGTCTCTTTCTTCTCTGTCTCTCTCTCTCTCCTCTCTTTCTCTCTTTCTTCTCTGTCTCTCTCTCTTCTGTCTCTTTCTTCTCTGTCTCTCTCTCTCTCCTCTCTTTCTCTCTTTCTTCTCTGTCTCTCTCTCTTCTGTCTCTTTCTTCTCTGTCTCTCTCTCTCTCCTCTCTTTCTCTCTTTCTTCTCTGTCTCTCTCTCTTCTGTCTCTTTCTTCTCTGTCTCTCTCTCTCTCCTCTCTTTCTCTCTTTCTTCTCTGTCTCTCTCTCTTCTGTCTCTTTCTTCTCTGTCTCTCTCTCTCTCCTCTCTTTCTCTCTTTCTTCTCTGTCTCTCTCTCTTCTGTCTCTTTCTTCTCTGTCTCTCTCTCTCTCCTCTCTTTCTCTCTTTCTTCTCTGTCTCTCTCTCTTCTGTCTCTTTCTTCTCTGTCTCTCTCTCTCTCCTCTCTTTCTCTCTTTCTTCTCTGTCTCTCTCTCTTCTGTCTCTTTCTTCTCTGTCTCTCTCTCTCTCCTCTCTTTCTCTCTTTCTTCTCTGTCTCTCTCTCTTCTGTCTCTTTCTTCTCTGTCTCTCTCTCTCTCCTCTCTTTCTCTCTTTCTTCTCTGTCTCTCTCTCTTCTGTCTCTTTCTTCTCTGTCTCTCTCTCTCTCCTCTCTTTCTCTCTTTCTTCTCTGTCTCTCTCTCTTCTGTCTCTTTCTTCTCTGTCTCTCTCTCTCTCCTCTCTTTCTCTCTTTCTTCTCTGTCTCTCTCTCTTCTGTCTCTTTCTTCTCTGTCTCTCTCTCTCTCCTCTCTTTCTCTCTTTCTTCTCTGTCTCTCTCTCTTCTGTCTCTTTCTTCTCTGTCTCTCTCTCTCTCCTCTCTTTCTCTCTTTCTTCTCTGTCTCTCTCTCTTCTGTCTCTTTCTTCTCTGTCTCTCTCTCTCTCCTCTCTTTCTCTCTTTCTTCTCTGTCTCTCTCTCTTCTGTCTCTTTCTTCTCTGTCTCTCTCTCTCTCCTCTCTTTCTCTCTTTCTTCTCTGTCTCTCTCTCTTCTGTCTCTTTCTTCTCTGTCTCTCTCTCTCTCCTCTCTTTCTCTCTTTCTTCTCTGTCTCTCTCTCTTCTGTCTCTTTCTTCTCTGTCTCTCTCTCTCTCCTCTCTTTCTCTCTTTCTTCTCTGTCTCTCTCTCTTCTGTCTCTTTCTTCTCTGTCTCTCTCTCTCTCCTCTCTTTCTCTCTTTCTTCTCTGTCTCTCTCTCTTCTGTCTCTTTCTTCTCTGTCTCTCTCTCTCTCCTCTCTTTCTCTCTTTCTTCTCTGTCTCTCTCTCTTCTGTCTCTTTCTTCTCTGTCTCTCTCTCTCTCCTCTCTTTCTCTCTTTCTTCTCTGTCTCTCTCTCTTCTGTCTCTTTCTTCTCTGTCTCTCTCTCTCTCCTCTCTTTCTCTCTTTCTTCTCTGTCTCTCTCTCTTCTGTCTCTTTCTTCTCTGTCTCTCTCTCTCTCCTCTCTTTCTCTCTTTCTTCTCTGTCTCTCTCTCTTCTGTCTCTTTCTTCTCTGTCTCTCTCTCTCTCCTCTCTTTCTCTCTTTCTTCTCTGTCTCTCTCTCTTCTGTCTCTTTCTTCTCTGTCTCTCTCTCTCTCCTCTCTTTCTCTCTTTCTTCTCTGTCTCTCTCTCTTCTGTCTCTTTCTTCTCTGTCTCTCTCTCTCTCCTCTCTTTCTCTCTTTCTTCTCTGTCTCTCTCTCTTCTGTCTCTTTCTTCTCTGTCTCTCTCTCTCTCCTCTCTTTCTCTCTTTCTTCTCTGTCTCTCTCTCTTCTGTCTCTTTCTTCTCTGTCTCTCTCTCTCTCCTCTCTTTCTCTCTTTCTTCTCTGTCTCTCTCTCTTCTGTCTCTTTCTTCTCTGTCTCTCTCTCTCTCCTCTCTTTCTCTCTTTCTTCTCTGTCTCTCTCTCTTCTGTCTCTTTCTTCTCTGTCTCTCTCTCTCTCCTCTCTTTCTCTCTTTCTTCTCTGTCTCTCTCTCTTCTGTCTCTTTCTTCTCTGTCTCTCTCTCTCTCCTCTCTTTCTCTCTTTCTTCTCTGTCTCTCTCTCTTCTGTCTCTTTCTTCTCTGTCTCTCTCTCTCTCCTCTCTTTCTCTCTTTCTTCTCTGTCTCTCTCTCTTCTGTCTCTTTCTTCTCTGTCTCTCTCTCTCTCCTCTCTTTCTCTCTTTCTTCTCTGTCTCTCTCTCTTCTGTCTCTTTCTTCTCTGTCTCTCTCTCTCTCCTCTCTTTCTCTCTTTCTTCTCTGTCTCTCTCTCTTCTGTCTCTTTCTTCTCTGTCTCTCTCTCTCTCCTCTCTTTCTCTCTTTCTTCTCTGTCTCTCTCTCTTCTGTCTCTTTCTTCTCTGTCTCTCTCTCTCTCCTCTCTTTCTCTCTTTCTTCTCTGTCTCTCTCTCTTCTGTCTCTTTCTTCTCTGTCTCTCTCTCTCTCCTCTCTTTCTCTCTTTCTTCTCTGTCTCTCTCTCTTCTGTCTCTTTCTTCTCTGTCTCTCTCTCTCTCCTCTCTTTCTCTCTTTCTTCTCTGTCTCTCTCTCTTCTGTCTCTTTCTTCTCTGTCTCTCTCTCTCTCCTCTCTTTCTCTCTTTCTTCTCTGTCTCTCTCTCTTCTGTCTCTTTCTTCTCTGTCTCTCTCTCTCTCCTCTCTTTCTCTCTTTCTTCTCTGTCTCTCTCTCTTCTGTCTCTTTCTTCTCTGTCTCTCTCTCTCTCCTCTCTTTCTCTCTTTCTTCTCTGTCTCTCTCTCTTCTGTCTCTTTCTTCTCTGTCTCTCTCTCTCTCCTCTCTTTCTCTCTTTCTTCTCTGTCTCTCTCTCTTCTGTCTCTTTCTTCTCTGTCTCTCTCTCTCTCCTCTCTTTCTCTCTTTCTTCTCTGTCTCTCTCTCTTCTGTCTCTTTCTTCTCTGTCTCTCTCTCTCTCCTCTCTTTCTCTCTTTCTTCTCTGTCTCTCTCTCTTCTGTCTCTTTCTTCTCTGTCTCTCTCTCTCTCCTCTCTTTCTCTCTTTCTTCTCTGTCTCTCTCTCTTCTGTCTCTTTCTTCTCTGTCTCTCTCTCTCTCCTCTCTTTCTCTCTTTCTTCTCTGTCTCTCTCTCTTCTGTCTCTTTCTTCTCTGTCTCTCTCTCTCTCCTCTCTTTCTCTCTTTCTTCTCTGTCTCTCTCTCTTCTGTCTCTTTCTTCTCTGTCTCTCTCTCTCTCCTCTCTTTCTCTCTTTCTTCTCTGTCTCTCTCTCTTCTGTCTCTTTCTTCTCTGTCTCTCTCTCTCTCCTCTCTTTCTCTCTTTCTTCTCTGTCTCTCTCTCTTCTGTCTCTTTCTTCTCTGTCTCTCTCTCTCTCCTCTCTTTCTCTCTTTCTTCTCTGTCTCTCTCTCTTCTGTCTCTTTCTTCTCTGTCTCTCTCTCTCTCCTCTCTTTCTCTCTTTCTTCTCTGTCTCTCTCTCTTCTGTCTCTTTCTTCTCTGTCTCTCTCTCTCTCCTCTCTTTCTCTCTTTCTTCTCTGTCTCTCTCTCTTCTGTCTCTTTCTTCTCTGTCTCTCTCTCTCTCCTCTCTTTCTCTCTTTCTTCTCTGTCTCTCTCTCTTCTGTCTCTTTCTTCTCTGTCTCTCTCTCTCTCCTCTCTTTCTCTCTTTCTTCTCTGTCTCTCTCTCTTCTGTCTCTTTCTTCTCTGTCTCTCTCTCTCTCCTCTCTTTCTCTCTTTCTTCTCTGTCTCTCTCTCTTCTGTCTCTTTCTTCTCTGTCTCTCTCTCTCTCCTCTCTTTCTCTCTTTCTTCTCTGTCTCTCTCTCTTCTGTCTCTTTCTTCTCTGTCTCTCTCTCTCTCCTCTCTTTCTCTCTTTCTTCTCTGTCTCTCTCTCTTCTGTCTCTTTCTTCTCTGTCTCTCTCTCTCTCCTCTCTTTCTCTCTTTCTTCTCTGTCTCTCTCTCTTCTGTCTCTTTCTTCTCTGTCTCTCTCTCTCTCCTCTCTTTCTCTCTTTCTTCTCTGTCTCTCTCTCTTCTGTCTCTTTCTTCTCTGTCTCTCTCTCTCTCCTCT
>OY986959.1:1320278-1322778 GCA_963920595.1 Eimeria praecox
CAGCAAGATGCCCCAAAGCTGCAGGAGTTAGCTGCTCAGGCGCATGCGCTGCAGCAGCAGCAGCGGGAGGTGGAGACACTGCAACGTGCGGCGCAGCAGCAGCAGCAGCAAGCGCAGCAGCAGCAGCAGCAAGCGCAGCAGCAGCAGCAGCAAGCGCAGCAGCTGTTAGAGCTTGTTAAACAAAAGGAAGAGCATATCCAACAGCAGCAGCAGCAGCTGGAGGTGCAGCAGCAGCTACAGTATCGACTGCAGCAGGAGCTGCAGCAGCGCGAGGCACAGCAAAGACAGCGTGAGGTGCTGCAGCAGCAACTGCAGCAGCAACTGCAGCAGCAGCAGCAGATGCAGCAGCACCAAGCCCGACAGCAGCTGCAGCACGAAGAATTGATGATGCAGATGAGACAGCAAATGATAGAGCAGCAGCTGCTGCAGCAGCAGCAGACAGCAGCAGAATTCGAAGGGCAAGCAGCTGAGCAGCAGCGGCAACGGGAGTTGCTGCAGCAGCAGCAGCAGCAATTGCAGCAGCAGCAGCTGCTGCTGCAACAGCAGATTGAGGAAATGAAAGCCCGGGAGCAGCAGCAGCAGCAGCAAGAGCAGCAGCAGCAGCAGCAAGAGCAGCAGCTGCAGCAGCAAGAGCAGCAGCTGCAGCAGCAAGAGCAGCAGCTGCAGCAGAAACAAAACCAGCTGCAGCAGCTAGAAGAACAAATCCTTATGAGAGAGAAGCACCTGCAGCAGCAGCAGGAGCAGCAGCTCGTTAAGGAGAAGGAGCTGCAGCTGCTGCAGCAGCAGCTGCAGCAGCAGCAACAGCAGCAGCAGCAAACAGCAGAGCAACTGCTGCAGCAAAATCTCCAACTCGAAGACATGAAGAGACAGCTCGAAGAGAAGACCGCCAAGGGTACGTTCTTATAGAGCAATCGCAGCAGCAGCAACAGCAGCAGCAGCAGCAGCAGCAAGAGCAGCAGCAGCAGCAGCAAGAGCAGCAGCAGCAGCAGCAAGAGCAGCAGCAAGAGCAGCAGCAGCAGCAGCAAGAGCAGCCCCCAGGAAGAACTGCATGCATCTGCTTTGGCTGTGTGGTGTTTTGTGTGCAGCAACAGCAGCAGCAGAAGCAGCAGCAGCAGCAGCAACAGCAGCAACAGCAGCACCAGCAGCAGCAACAACATCAGCAGCAGCAGGAGAAGCAGCAGCATCATATGACGGTTCAACTCCTATCTTTTCGTTTCTCCTATCTCATAATTTAAAAGGAGACCTAACGCTGCAGCAGCTGCAGCAGCTGGAGCAGCAGCTGATATCTGTGTGTCTTTGCTGCCTGCAGCAGCAAAGACAGCAACTGGTACGGTTAAGAAGACCATTAGAGGAAGATATACAGCTACTGAAGAAGTATACGCCTGATACCGCAGCAGCAGCAGCAGCAGCAGCAGCAGCAGGGGCACCTGCTGCTGCTGCTGGAGGGATTCGTAGCGGTGGTGGTGGTGGTGGTGCTGCTGCAGCAGCAGCAGCAGCAGCAGCTGCTGCTGCTGCTGCTGACAACCAGCGCAATCTTGTGGCTATGAAGCTGAAGGCCTGGAATGCTACCGCGAGGTGCGTTAGTGCTGCTGCTGCTGCTGCTGCTGCTGCTGCTGCTGTATGCGTCTGTAGCTGCTGCTGTATCTCCTCTATCTCCTCCTGCTGCTGCTGCTGTTGCTGCTGTTGCTGCTGCTGCTGCTGCTATATGTTAATTGTTATATTTGCTGCTGCTTGCTGCAGGTGTCTTCGTCTTGCTCTCTCTGCACTAACAAGCCGTGCAAAATATCTTCTAGCTAGCGGTGTTGCTGTTGAGGGGCCCCTGGGGGGCCCCCCTCAGGGGCCCCTTGGGGGGCCCCCTGGGGGGCCCCTCCCCCATACGTTGGTGCCTGCTGCTGCTGGAGGGTTCAGTGGAGGGTCGTTGTTTGCTGCTGCTGCTGCAGCAGCAGCAGCAGCAGCAAGGATGCAGCAACAACCTAACCAACGAATCCTATGCAGCAGCAGCATCTCTCCCTTTGCTGCAGCAGATTTCTCTGCTGCTGCTGCACAGTCCAACAGCAGCGAGAGCTGCGCCCCCGCTGCTGCTGCTGCTGCTGCTGCTGCTGCTGCAGCAGCAGAAACAGCAGCAGCTACCAACGTAAGAGGAGGAGTTGTCTATCCTACTTGGGTTCCTACACCTAAGGAGCATGCAGCTGCTGCTGCTGCAGCAGCAGGCCCTCTAAAGCACCTACAGCAGCAGCAGCAACAGCAGCAGCAGCAACAGCAGCAGCAGCAGCAGGGGTGGACGATGCCAGCAGCAGCAATTGCTGCTAATCCGAGGGCGCATGCAGCAGCTGAAGAGACACTCGAACGTCTTGCTTCTGCTTCTTCAGAAGTGCTGCTGCGTCTCCCTTCAGGATTACAAGTAGGAGATTTGTCTGTACTAGGGTTTACACAGCCACCTTCTGCTGCTGCTGCTGCTGCTGCTGCTGCTGCTGCTGCTGCTGCTGCTGCTCCAGGTGAT
>OY986959.1:1337778-1340278 GCA_963920595.1 Eimeria praecox
TATTTTAATTTATTTTATATTTTCTATTTTAAACAAATAAATATTCTAATGAAAGATTTTCTGCTGCTGCTGCATGCACAACACAACAGCAGCAGCCACTGGGGCTGCTGCTGACGGCGGTGGTAGCTGCTGCTGTGGTGTATGTGGTGTTTGTTTTCTTTAAATATTACGGAGAAAACAACAAGAACGATTATAAATATTATTTAACAGGTTTAGACGATATGTTTGATATCTATTAAGTGCTCTGCTGCTGCTGCCGGCCCCCCCCCCCCCCCTGCAAACAGGGCTCCCTCCCTGTTGTTGTTGTTCAACAGCTTTCGGGGCTGTTTGTAAAAAAATTAATTTTTATTTCTTTCATTATTTGTTTGGGGGGTTAGATTATTTATATTGATAGGAGGGAGAGGCAATTGAGGCATCAGGCATTTGCTTTCGCCCGCATCATCATCGTTAAGTAGTGTAGGAGAAGATGGCAGCCAAACACCGTAAGCAGCAGCAACTGCAGCAGCAGCAGCAACAGCAGCAGCAGCAGCAACTGCAGCAGCAGCAGCAACAGCAGCAGCAGCAACAGCAGCAGCAGCAGCAGCAGCAGCTTCTTAGCGATGTCAGAAGGCAGCCAAATGTCCTAAAGTATCTCGATGAAGCGCTACCACAAATCCTTTCAGCTCTGCAGCTTCATCATGTGTTGCTGCTGCTGCTGCTGCTGTCGCTGCTGCTGCTGCTGCTGCTGCTATCGCTGCTGCTGCTGCTGCTGCTGCTGGTTCTTTGCAGATCCCGATTTGATTATGTGTCGGAAGCAACCTGGCATTGGTAGGCTACCTTCTTCTGCTCTTCTTTCTTGTATTTATCTGAAGCGCTTCTCCGCTTATTAGAGGGGGGTTTAAGGGAGGGTCTAAGGAAGATGTTTGGCTCTATCTTTGTAGGGTTTAGGGTTTAGGGTTTAGGGTTTAAGGTTTAGGGTTTGTGTTTCTATAGGAGCGCTCTTTTATGTATGCGTATATGTGTGTATGTGTGTGTGTGTGTGTCTCTCCCTCTCTCTCTCTCTCTCTCTCTCTCTCCCTCTCTCTCTCTCTCTCTCTCTCTCTCTCTCTCTCTCTCTCTCTCTCTCTCTGCGGTGTACGTGCACCTGTCTGCAGCAATTGGTCGTCTGTGTGAACGATGCGACGGCAAATGCCCGATCTGTGATAGTTATGTTCGGCCCCACACTTTAGTACGAATCTGCGATGAATGCAACTACGGATCCTTCCAGGGACGCTGTGTTATATGTGGGGGACAGGGAATATCAGACGCATTCTACTGTAAGGAGTGCTGTCAGATGGAGAAAGATGTGAGCACACACACACACTCAAGAGATAGATAAATAAATAAACATAGATAGAGAGAGAGATAGAGAGAGATAGATAGATTGATTGATTGATAGAGAGAGAGAGAGAGAGAGAGATACAGAGAGAGATAGAGATAGAGATATAGAGATAGAGATAGAGATAGAGATAGATAGATATAGATAGATTGATAGATACATAGGTACATAGATACATAGATAAACACGTACATATAAAGGCAGAGAGATGCAGGAAACAGCGATAGAAGAGCAGACACAACCCTAAACCCTTGAAACCACAACAGACGTAGCCCCATTTCACCATAAGAACGCTTAGATATTAACGCTTCTTCTAATTCTTTGGCTTTATTTAGGGTTTAGGGTTTAGGGTTTAGGGTTTAGGGTTTGTGGGCATGTGTTGCAGCGAGATGGTTGTCCCAAGATTGTAAACTTAGGGAGTGCTAAATCAGATTTGTTTTATGCTAGAAAACAATTTGGAGCGAAGAGGAACTGAGGCTTTTCTTTCTTTTTCTCTTCTTTCTTTTCTTTTCTCTTCTTCTCTTTCTTAAGTAATACGTTAATTGTATTTATTTATTTATATTATTATATAATATATAGTATTTTAGTGTACAGTCTTAAGAATGAAAGAAGGGGGGAAGGGGAAGAAGAAGGGGGGGGGGGGGGGTAGGGGGTGGGGGGTAGGTGGTATTATCTGTTACATCTCAATAGGATTTGACGAACGAAATCTGGTGAAAATAGTCCAGTTGGTAGGGTGGCTGTTTCTTATGCTGGTGTCCCGGGTTCGATTCCGGGTGTTGGAAATATGTTGATTATTTGATGCTTTTGTTACTGCTGGTGTAGTGTTCTCTTGCTTGCTGGTATTGAAAGTGCAGTTAGATAAAGGAGACAGACAGCGTAGAGGAGACAGAAAGAGACAGCAAGAGACAGATAGCTGAGGCTACACAGGGATTTAAACTATATATTATAGCGCAGCAGAACAGCAGAAAGACATACTAGAGAGAGAGAGAGAGACAGCATTATAACGAAGGACAGATACACAGAGGAAAGGAGACAGAGACAGATGAGGAGACAGCAAAGAGAGACACAGGAGAGAGGGCATAATAAGGAGACAGGCTTTTTCTCTAATGATAGCCATAAAATAAAAACAACTAAGAAGATTAG
>OY986959.1:1342778-1345278 GCA_963920595.1 Eimeria praecox
TATATATATATATATATATATATATATATATATATATATATATATATATATATAATTACGAGGTGTATATACACCTTTCTCTACTGCTAAATTGGTGTATGGGGGGTTTCTTGTTGCTCTTCTTCTTCTTTTCTTGTTTATCTTCTTCTTTTTTTGTGTTGAAGTTTGTACCCTGCTAGAGAAAGATCTGAAGCTGTAGCTCGCTGAGACAGTCCCTTATGTCTGTAACAGCAGCAACAGCAGCAACAGCAGCAACAGCAGCAACAGCAGAGTGGTTGTTTAACCTGTGTGTGCTTGTGTGTGTGGGGTTGTGTGTCTCTATTTAAATCTAAATCTAAATCTATCTATATATATATATATATATATATATATATATATATATATATATATATATATATATATATATATATATATATATATCTTTAGTAAGGGTTTTTCTGTTGTGTGTTTCTTTTAAAGATGAGGGCATTCTCAATCTGTCTATTTGTGTTTGTCTTGTCGTGTTTCGTTGATAACTTATTTGTTGCTGCTCGAGAGAGAAGGACATTGAGTAGGTTTAATAAGAATAGCAATGGAGGGGGAGAGAAGAGATTGAGGGAGACAGGGACAGAAAGTATAGGAATAGTAAGCAAACGACATGAGGGAGGAGAGACAGACTTTCTCTTTATTAGGAAACCACCCATCATAGAATTAGTAGTAGCAACAGTAGGAGTGCTGCAGCGAGCAGCCCCAGATTTTTTTGGAAGACTTCAAGATATTATTGGGAGAGAAGGAGGAGACGGTCTCCTTACTGCTGCTGCTGCTCCAGACGGTGTCTCTTATCTTACGGGAGAAGGAGACAGCAGCAGGTGGGGGTTGAAGGAGACAGAAGAACAAGAAGAAGAAGAAGGAGAAGAAGAAGAAGAAGAAGAAGGAGACAGAGAAGGAGAAGAACGAGAAGAAGAAGAAGAAGGAGACAGAGAAGGAGAAGGAGAAGAAGGAGACAGAGAAGAAGAAGAAGAAGAAGAAGAAGAAGAACGAGAAGAGGAAGAAGAAGAAGAAGAAGAAGAATACAGAGAAGAAGAAGACGAAGAAGAAGAAGAGGAGGAAGAAGAGGAGGAAGAAGAAGAAGAAGAATATGATGATGATGATGATGATGATGATGAAGAAAGAGAAGAAGAAAAGAAAGAAGAGAAGGGGACAGAGAGAAGGAGACAAACAAACTACTTGGGGTTAGTTAGAGGCATAAGAGAAGAAGAAACCATGAAGAAGTTGCCTATAGATGTTTCGTAAAGGGGACAGACGATGCATGCAAGGAGAACAGCAGCAGCAGCAGCAGCTGCTGCTGCTGCTGCTGCAGCTGCTGCAGATGTTGCTGCTGCAGGGGAGCAGCTGCAGCGCAGCAGATAGTGGGGTTGTATTGAACAGTTAAGTGTTGTGTCTCTGCCAGCTCAGTTTTTTATGAGGAGGGGGAGAGCAGAGAGAGTTTGTTTTGTGTTTTAAATGTCTTTATGGCTCCTGCTGCTGCATGAGCAGCAGCAGCTCCTGCTGCTGCTGCTGCAGCAGCAGCGGCAGCAGCAGCAGCTGCTGCTGCTGCAAAAGCTGAGGGTTTATCTTCTCTCCATATATAGTATAGTCTTAACACTTCGGGTGTATGTACGCATTGTATGTTGGGAGCTGCCGGGGGAGACAACAACGTCTCCTCGCTGCAGCAGATATTGTCTGCTGTATATGCTGTCCCTGAGCGGCGAGCTGCTGCTGCTGCAGCAGCAGCAGCAGCAGCAGCAGCAGCAATTATGCTGCAGCAGCAGCAGCAGCAGCAGGAGAAACTGTCTTGTCTAGCTGCTGCCGCGGGAGAGACATGCAGCAGGCATTGCCGGGAAGGGAGGACACGGGGCTTTCATCATCAACAGCAGCAGCAGCAGCAGCAGCAGCAACAGCAGCAGCAGCAGCAGCTACAGATGCTGCAGCAGCAACAGTTGCTGCAGCAGCAGCAGCTGCTGCTGCTGCTGTTAGTTGTGTGCGTTTTAAGCTGAGTGCCTTCGTGTTTGAATCCGGCGAGTTGACTGTGTTAATCTATCTTTATATAAACCCTTTCAAGGGTTTAGGGTTTAGGGTTTAGGGTTTAGGGTTTAGATTCTATGAGCGTTAGGGTTTAGTTAGGGTTTAGGGTTTAGGGTTTAGGGTTTAGAAGTGTTGGGGTTTAGGGTTTTATTATGGTTTATCTTTCAAGGTTGAGGGTTTAATAATATAAGGGGAGAGATGAGAGGGGAGTAGTACGGCTGCACCGCGATGCAAGCCCTAAACCCTAAACCCTAAACCCTAAACCCTAAACCCTAGGATTGTTGTATAGAGAGCGCGCGGCGGTGTGTAGGGGTTTGAGGTTAGGTGTTTATAGTTGAAGAGGGAGAGACAGAATAAAGTGTGGAGAAGTGTAAGCCCCTAGGAGCATTTGTTTATCGATTAGGGTTTAGGGTTTAGGGTTTAGGGTTTAGGGTTTAGGGTTTAGGGTTTGTTAGGC
>OY986959.1:1355278-1372778 GCA_963920595.1 Eimeria praecox
GAGACAGAGACAGAGACAGCAGAACAGACAGAAAAGGAGACAGATAAAGAGACAGAGAGACAGATAGACAGAGAGACAAACAGAGAGATAGTTGAAGAGCCAAGAAAGGAGATAGATAGAGATGCAAACAGAGAGAGAGACAGAGACAGAGACAGCAGAACAGACAGAAAAGGAGACAGATAAGGAGACAGATAAGGAGACAAACAGAGAGACAGATAGACAGAGAGACAGAGACAAAGAGAGAAAGAGAGAGAGGCTGTTGAAGGGACAGAAAAGGAGACAGATAAGGAGAGAAACAGAGGGATAGATAGATAGAGAGACAAAGAGAGAGAGAGGCTGTTGAAGAGACAGAAAAGGAGACAGATAAAGAGACAGAAGTAGAGTTAGATTGTTTGAGCTCAGATCGTCTTATTGCTCTTCTCGGGGACTTCGGCTTTTGCTCTTCTGTCGGGGGAAGAGAAAAACGTCAAACATTCTGCGGCACCCTCTCCTGTCCGTCAAGGGTTTAGGGTTTAGGGTTTAGGGTTTAGGGTTTAGGGGTATGTGTTGGGGTGTCTCTCTGGCGTCTCCATATCTAGCTAGAGTCTGAACTGTGGAGAGACAGACACGAGAGAGGCGCTGATCTCACCAGAAATTAGGGTTTAGGGTTTAGGGTTTAGGGTTTAGGGTTTAGGGTTTAGGGTTTAGGGTTTGGGGTTGTTTGTTTGTGGTGTATGCAGACCTCGCCCCCGAGTTGTTTGGAGACAGTCATGAGAGAGGGGCAGATATATACAGCCTGGGGTTGTGTCTTTGGGAGTTGCTGAAGGGTTCGCATCCTATTGCTGCTGCAGACAGCAGCAACAACCCGCAGCAGCAGCAGCAGCAGCAGCAGCAGCAAGAGGAGGAGGAGCAGCAGCAGCAGCAGCAACAGCAGCAGCGGTTGGAGTTTGTCTTTGAGTCTTTCATTGCTACAGACGCACAAGATCTTATTAAGAAGGTGTGCATGCGTTGCATGCAAAGAAAAGCCCCAAAGCCCCAAATTATATATAACCTCTCAGGCAGTTTCTCGTATATCTTCTTCTCAATCTTTCTCTATACTCTAGTGCTTACAAACGCTAAACCCTAAACCCTAAACCCTAAGCTTACCCGAAGGGCTGGGCAACACAGCTATTCAAGATTTGGAGTTTAGGGTTTAGGGTTTGGGGGTTAGGGTTTTGGTTTTAGGGTTTAGGGTTTGGGGTTTAGGGTCTAGGGTTTAGGGTTTAGGGTTTGGGGTTTAGGGTTTAGGGTTTGGGGTTTAGGGTTTAGGGTTTAGGGTTTGAGGGTGATGTTGGTGCTCAGATGTGCGCACAAGACCCTGAAGATCGAATTACTGCAGCAGAAGTGCTGCAGCATCCCTGGCTAGGAAGGCTGTCAGGAGGCCTTCAAACCCTAAACCCTAAACCCTAATCCTAAACCCCACATATTTGTTTTGCTATATTTCTTTTCTCTTTTAGAGACGAATGTAAATACAACTCGAATGCTTGTCACATATTTATTTTTATTTATTTATTTTATTTATTTTATTTATTTTATTTATTTTATTTATTTTATTTATTTTATTTATTTTATTTATTTTATTTATTTTATTTGTTTATTTATACATAAATAAGAATGCTAGACAGAGACAGTTATGAGATTAAGACAGAATCAAAAGAGAAGAGGGAGGAATTAGAGTTAAATTGAAGTAAGATAAAAAAACACAAACAAACAAAAGAAGAAAAAAACAACAAAAAGAAAGAGAGGAGATACAAATAACACAGAAACAACAACATAAAATATCCATATCTATATATCTATCTATCTATCTATCTATATATATATATATATATATATATATATATATATATAATATATCTATATATCTATAAAGATAGATAGATAGATAGATAGATAGATATAGATATAGATAGATAGATATAGATATGGGTATAGATATAGATATAGATATAGATATAGATATAGATATAGATATAGATATAGATATAGATATAGATATAGATATAGATATAGATATAGATATAGATATATAGATATAGACATAGACATAGATATAAATACAAACAACACAATAAAAACAAACAAGAACGTAGAACAGAAGGAGAGAAAAAGAAAGAGAGAAGAGACAGACAGTAGACAGAAGACAGAAATAAAAACAAAACAAACAGAGACAGAAAGAGAGACGAAAGAAGAAACAGAAAGAAAAAGAGACAGAGACAAAAGACAGAGAAAGGACAGACAGACAAATTTGATAAAATAAAAAAACAAACACATATAACTAAAAATATATAAATATATAAATATATTAATATATTAATATATTAATATATTAATATATTAATATGTTAATATATAAACATATAAATATATAAATATATATTTATATATTTATATATTTATATAAATATATAAATATATAAATCCATAAATATACTTATATATAAATATATAAATATATAAATATATAAATATATAAATATATAAATATATAAATATATAAATATATAAATATATAAATATATAAATATATAAATATATAAATATATAAATATATAAATATATAAATATATAAATAAACAACAAATGCATCCAGTCACAAACAAACAAACAAATTATAAAAGACAGAGACGATACGATTAACAAACTAAAAAAAGCAAATAAAGAAACAAAGAGAAAACAACAAGAAAAAATATATTTGAGGTTATAAACAAACAACAAACAAATAAACAAACAAATAAATAAAAATAAAAAACAAAAACATAATAATATATTAGAATAATAATATATTATTATTATTATCATTAATAATAATAATAATAATTATTATTATTATTAATAATAATAATAACTTATTATTATAATAATAATAATATTTGTATTGTTAAACGAATAAATAAAAAAAGAGAAAGAAAGGCAGCCTCCTCGTCCCCAGCTAACAAAGCCAAACAAAAGATAGAAGATGAAGATGTTGTTTGTAGTTGTTTGTAAACCCCTCCCTCACACTGAGGGTTTAGGGTTTAGGGTTTAGGGTTTAGGGTTTAGGGCTGCGCCTGCAAGAAAGTCCCCCATAAAAACCCCTTAAAGGTCTACGGGTCTGTCGGGTTCAAACCCTAATCCCTATACGAGGGTCTAGGGTTTAGGGTTTAAACCCTAATCCCTAAACGAGGGTCTAGGGTTTAGGGTTTAGGGTTTAGGGTTTAGGGTTTAGGGTTTGTTGCTGGGAATGCTCGTGATGTAACGAGGGTTTGAGGGATAAGTTGTATATAATCTCCCGAGCTAAGAGGTAGAGACCCTAAACGAGGGTCTAGGGTTTAGGGTTTAGGGTTTAGGGTTTAGGTTTTAGGGTTTGTTGCTGGGAATGCTCGTGATGTAACGAGGGTTTGAGGGATAAGTTGAATATAATCCCCCGAGCTAAGGGGTAGAGCCCCCATATCATAAGCATGATAGATAAGATATGCAGCAAAACAACAACAGATTAGGGTGTATATACACTTGGCTATTCCTATATATTGTATTCCCTGTATATTTGTAAATTGTTGAAAATGTTGAGATATATTTAAAAGAGTTTTTATACATGAATGAAAGGCGTACGCTGCTATTAATATACCGAACATACCACTACCTCCCCCCATATACAACATAAACAGATTCATACCAAATGCTTTGGCTGGGGCTATAGAGGCCTCCCATAGTTTACGTTGTAGTAATGCTACAGCTTCAGGGGAGGTACGTGCTGCTGCTGCTGCTGCTGGTTTTGTTGCTGCTGCTGCTGCTGCTGCTGCTCCTGGTGCTGCAGCAGCTGTTCCTACGACGCCAGACCCTCCTGATGTAGATGCATTAGAGCCCTGGAGCCCTCCACGCTGTTGCTGCTGCTGCTGCTGCTGTTGCTGCTGCTGCTGCTGCTCGCGAAGGGAGGCTAGAAACTCCTTCTCCATCTGTATACCCTCATGAATAAATTCAAACCCGGGGGGGGAATCGAACCCGTCCGACGATGAGGCCCCAAGGGCCCCAGGTATGGAGAAATCCCAGCAGTGCACCGAAGAGGAAGCCATTACGGAGCAGCAGCAGCAGCAGCAGCAACAGTAGAAGCAGCAACTGAAGCAGCAGCAGCAACAGCAGCAGCAGCAGCTACAGCAACAGTAGCAGCAGCAACTGAAGCAGCAGCAGCAGCAACAGAAGAAGAAAAACAAAGGAAGACGAGCTATACACTCAGCGACAGCACACCGGGCTTAGTTACGGTGTCTGTACACCTCAGGGGGATGTAAGTAGTAGAGGCCCTGGTAAGGGAGTACGATAAAAGAGTTTGAAAGAAGTTTTATTTTATATTTGGAGATAAGAAGAAGAGAAAGCAAACAAACAAATGAGAGAAGAGATATACAAACAACGCTGGCGGGCTCGAGACACCTTCTTCTTCTTCTTTCTATGGAGAATAAATAAAATAAATTATTTCTAATTTATTAATTTAATGCATTAATTATATTTAATTATTTAATTACATTTAGAGAATGATAGTGAGGGCCCTTTGTTTGTAAGCCCCAAACCCAATCAACACCACCCTGCGTGCATGCGTCGAATAGCAATCGAGCACAAGCAATTATTTATTTATCTGTTTGTTTTTTTGTTGTTATATTATTATTTGAATAACAATCATAATAATTCATTTTCTTAATCCTTTATGGATTCCATGAGGGGATCCTGCTGTCTAGACACCTAAGCATGCGTGATACGTATGTGTGTGTATGTGTGTGTGTGTGTGTGTGATAGTCTGCGTGTTGTTAGTCCTGTCTCCTCTACTTGCATGCAAGATAAAATATAAATAATATATATTTATATATAAATATAAATAACGAGGGTAAAATACTAAGTTTTGAAAAACTGTCTACAATACAGGCTCCATATATATATATATATATATATATATATATATATATATATATATATATATATATATATATATATATATATATAGCGCAGGCAGATAATGGATTAGCTGCTGCCCGTGCATGTTGTATGTTGTTGAAACTCAGAAACCTTGTATAGTGTAGGATGCTCTACATGATGATTGTCTTCGTATTCCTGCTTACTTGCAGGCTGACTACGGAGGATCAAGTCGGTGTTTAAAGACAGTCTACAGTAGCCTCCACAATGCTCGTGCATGCAGAAAAGGTGCATGAATTGTACGTTCACGCGGGGCTGCCTAGCTGAAAGTGTAGTGAACAGTTGGCCTACACTGTTACTACGATAGATCCCTAGGCTAGACAGAGTAGGTGCACACGCTACGATCTCGCTCTTAAACCTATGATTCTCGCTGAAACCACTAATAAACGCCGTTAACAACCAAATATATGATCGAGTTCCTATTATTGTTCCCCAAGGAAAAGCCAGAATAATAGAACTGATGCTCGACCCTCGCTGAGGGCCCGGACCAGAGTCACAGCCTCACACCCGGCCCCAAGCTGGTGCAGGCTGGCGGGCACTCTGATCCTATTAAGCTGCCTTGCTATCTAAAAGTGTCCTAATCTCGGAAATCTTCTAAGTGTTCATTCCTTTCATGATATCAGGCCTCTAGAGGCCACACCAGAGACCCATTGTAGTGCCTGTGCACTACAGAAAGAGTTGCAGGAAGGCGCGCTGCAGCCAATGATATGCTAGATCGCCTCCTCATTAGCTCATAACCGTAGGCAGCGGCACCCAAGAGGTCTGGAGGCTAGAGGGGAGGGCAGCTGCTTTTTACGTGCTCTTTCTTCAAGCCTTTGACTCAGCTCAAGACGATCCTCGGATATGATGGAAAACAACGTTACAGTTGACAGTACCACATAGCCCAGCGGGGCAGGTGTGCTTAACGAACTGAACCCCATCCGCCTCCACAAGGAATCTCAGCGTGCAGCAATAGCTAGTGAAAAAGTAAAAGAACACAGAAAGCCACTAAGTGTCTTTTGAAATTCCTTATTCGAACGTCAGCATGATTTATCATACAAAAAAAATACTGATCGTTCCCTGCCCTTGGTCGGGGAGACAGCCCATTATCGGTAGCATCGCCGAGCTAAACCAGCTGCTTCTGCATCATATAAGGTGGAAAGTGCATTTCCACCAAGAAGAATTCGGGAAGAACGCTTCCGCCACTGCGGACCATCCAAATAGGGCAAGCCCTAGAAAGGAGCTTCGAGCGGGTCCGCTAGCTGGTGGACGCTCAATACACCGCATCAAGCTTATTTCCGGGGGCCCAAACTATTTCAAGGGATCGGCGACCCCAAGCATCTCAAATAAATAATTAAGAGGTAAGCGGAAAAACTGCAAAAAAACGGCAAGGCAAGCCATCAACTAAGCCTTCCGACGTTAGCGAAAAGTATGGAAGGGAAGTGGCGTTTGTGCGTCGATTTCAAGCCCCTCAACAACACGACGCTGGAAAAAGAAGTTTCCGATGCGCAAAGCCCACGAAATACTTGGCAGCTTGTAAATTTCAACAGTGTATTCATAATTTACCTTTGCCGAACTCTTTTCGCAGGTTCCAGTATATCCTGCAGCTAGTTAGAGGAGGGTATCAGGCGGGTGTGCATGGAGGGGAATGCAGGGTCAGACACGATTGTAGTGACCCGTTAACTATGCGTTACTGCTCATATACCCTTAAATGTCACCTGGCGCGTTTGTACTTCACATTCCGTAGCAACATCCGGAGAAATACCCTGTATGCATCCCAGCTATTCAAAGAACATCCCTTAAGCCAGTTTCTGTTATTTTATATATATTGTTCAACCACTGGATGGCCGAACCCCCTGCTATAACCCGCAGCGGGTCTACATCTATGGTGCGGAGTCGATCATGCGTTCAGCTTCAGCCCTGTGTAGGCTGGCATGCCCTTTTAGCTTATTTATCCTTATTATCAATTTAGAGTGTTCTAGTATATCTATATTGACAGTTTATTCCTTTCGTCAAATTAGCCCTCCAGGTGTCGTAGGAGACCTCCATTGTAGTGCGTGTGCACTACAATTTCCCTTCGCGGATTGAGGCTGATCTTCTGTCTTGCTGAGCTACTATGATATATCTACGACCGTTACTGTCTTCTCTTATTAGTCTCTTTACTTAATCGTGTGGTGCTCTAATGCGCTGAGAAGCAAAGGGTTGTCTGCTACGCCCCCAAGCCTGCCGGCCTACGTGTGGGATTCTGGTTTATTTGATGCATTAGTTGTTCCTCGATTGGAGCTTAGTGCATATGGGGTGCACTGCACGCGCACTACAATAGAGGTCTCCTAGGACATCTGGAGGGCTAATTTAACGAAAGGAATAAACTATAATCTCAATATAGATATATTATACATATTGATAATAAGGATAAATTAGCTAAGAAGGCTTGTCAGCCTACTCAAGGCTAGGGCTAAGTGTATGGCGGACGCCGCACTATAGATGTAGACCCGCTACGGGTCCTAGTAGGGAGTTCGCTCATTCAGTGTTTTGAACACATGAACTAACGGAAACTGGCTTAAGGGATGTTATTTGAATTACTGGGATATTTACAGGGTATTTCTCTGGATGCTGCTTCAGAATGTGAGTAGTCTTCAAGGGTAAGTACGTTGTACCGCAAAGTGAGCCGGTCACTATATTTGGGGGCTCTTCCGATATATTTTTGTTTCTTTGCGTGCCCAGCGACATAATAACTGCAAATACAATTCCGTTCAACTCCAGCAAAGGCGTAGATGGGGCAGCAAGGGACCTACACAGCGGAAAGGCTGTGGGGCAAATCACACAGGACGAATCTACAGCACGCCATGTGCAAACTTTGCAGCCAACACAATATCGAATAGAAACGTCATCGTCCATATCACCAAGGAGGCAGCTGGAGCATCCTCTACCGGATGGATCGCCTTTGACTATGGCCGTAGATGGGCATAATCCGGTAGCGCCGCAATACCTTACTATGGATCACTTCTCGGCACTGCTGTGCCTCGTAAAAGATGCAATTGGTGCTGAACGCTCTTCAGGTACCCCAACACCTATGCTCCACGAAGCTAGAGGCACTATGCAAGCCTTTTTGGTACATATTGGGCACATTATGCAGGCGAAGTGGCGTCAGAAGTACTACGCTGATTCTAAGAGACGAGAAGTTGAATATGCAGTAGGGGACAAGGTTTGGCTAAGTAGCAAGCATCTCCCAGCGATCAACAACTGCCCAAAGTTTGAGCCTGGGTACTGCGTCCCGTTTACAGTCACAGAAAGGATGGGGAAAGTGGCCTATAGACTCGCACTTCCGCCTAGAGTGTGCTGCTGCTCTGTCTTGTGTGACTCCGCCGGGACTTGTGCTCTACGTGTGTTGCAATTTCAGATTCTCCTGGCTCTTCTAAAGCGCAGGGTGGTGGTGCATTCCGTCTGGTGCTGTTCTTCTATGAGCCTACGTAGTTGAATATCTCTATCGGGGCCCCTTTTGCTGCTGTGCTGCTGCGCATGTGCTGTGTGCTGGCTACGCAGGCTCCCCCCTTATATACGCATCCATTACGTCCCCCTATCTCTCCCAGCATGTGTATTGCCACTTCCCTTCCCTGACGTCCCAGTGTGTTCGTGTATACTGTAGAATGTGTTAGAGAACAACAGGTGTAGCTGTTAAGCCTAGCAGCAACTACGGCTAGGCTTCCTAGCGCGTGCCGCAGCAAAAATTGCCGGCGGCGGCGCTACCGTTTGACTTACGTGTGGCGTGCCTCCTAGCTGATGCGGGGCTGTTGACGAGTAGTATTAAAACTATCCTTCCACTTTCTGTCGTGTGTTCTAGTAAATGGGGGGGGGGTTCTGTCTGATGTGTGTGTGTGGTATTGCGTTTCCCTAATTTCTAATTGTACTTGTGTAACCATTTCCTAGCGTGGAGTGTGGTACTCTAGATCCCTGAAACTGAGCAACTCCCCGTGTAATACTAGCTTGAGGGTCTCTCTGCAGACCGTGCACGAACGTCGTGTGCGGGTTGGTCTTTCTGCCGGTGTTGCCGTGTGTGTATGGTCGTTGTGCGCACGTGTAACTACATGTATGTGCGTGTGTGTGTTCTCCCTCTAAGCTGCTGGCCGCATAAATGACACGTACTGATCTATAGGGTGCTCCTGCACCCCTTCCCCCCCGATGTCGGGGCGGGAAACGGGCGGTAGCTGGCGAGAAGAAGGAAGAGAGGGCGAAGGCGAGAAAGGGCAGGAGAGCGGCGGTCAGGGTGAACGGCTGGCGGCGCCTCCACGCCCGTAGTAAAGCAGGGCACCCGGCGAGGTGAAGGGCTGGTTCCCATGTGGCCCGTTCCTCTGGGAAACCCCGCCACTTGACACGATAAGACGCCTCCGCGCCAGTCCCCCTTTGGTCCAGGATCTAGTCAACGAGATACTGGTCCGTGGGGTTGCCGTCAGCGTCACGGGTGGGGGGCCAACCCACGGGGGCCTCTTGGGGTACCAAAGCCGGTGCGCGGGATTGATGGAGGACCAATTGAGATACGTGGAAGACATTGTGTCCCTCGTATGTGGGAGGGAGAGCGAGACGGTAAGCGACCGTACCAATACGTTCGGTCACCGGGAAGGGGCCGCGGAACTTGGGTTCGAATTTGGAGCAGTGATTGAGAGGCGGTAAGTGTTTGCTGCTGAGCCAGACCTGATCCCCGACGTTGTACTCCACGTCACGACGGCGGGTGTCAGCGTAGTACTTCTGGCGCCACTTCGCCTTCAGGGTGCGCCCCTGTGCTCGATCGCAGAGTTGTCGGAAAAGCTTAGTCATAGGTGGAGTGAGCGTAGGAGCCAAAGCGCCTACGATGTCAAGGTCCGCGGCTGTTAAGGGATTCTCGCCGATCATAATCTCAAAGGGGGAGAGTTCTGTGGATGAATGACTAGTAGTGTTGTATGCCAGCTCCAATGCAGGTAGTAAGGCTTCCCACTCCCTCTCATCTGCTTGTATGTATGTGCGCAGCATCTGCTCAAGGGTGCGGTTGACCCGCTCGGTCTGGCCATCAGGTTGGTTGGTGCAGTGCATGAGTGTTAGAGCTGTTGCATAAGATCGCATGAGCCCAAAACATGCGTGTAAAATCCACTATATGAGTGCTAAGGCCGCTGCATGAGTGTTCCTGTAGTGAACAGCTGGCCGTCGAGCAGCAGCATGCACACCCCTAGAGGACACTCCGGGAAGCCAATGACTCCAAGTAGAAGGTCAGGAGCAGGAGTACGAGCGAATACTGAATGAGCACACGTCTCCTGAGCTCCGAGGAGGCCAAGTCCCTGGAATGGAAAGCCAGGTCCACCCCCTTGATGATCTGTTGAATGGACCCACCAACTGATTGGCCCACGGCCCCACACGTGTGGGACAATCCGAGAGTGTCGTAAAAAGTAAAGTAATGAAATAACGAAGAGTAGAGAAGAACCGGGATAAGACCCACCACTATAGATAACAGGGAAAGGAAATCTTATTAAAGGGTTAACAGCTCTTTCCGGATGCCCTGCTTGCAGGGTTACCACCGAAGCGCCCTGATTACCACCACGTTCTGTTAGTGCCGGGGAAGCTACCGGGAAAGTCCGTAATAGATCGTATGACACGTCAACTGGATCTTCACAAGGAGGAGATAGCTAAGTTGACGACTAAGGGGCAGATAGGGCCTACATATTCACCCATCTGCGTTCCTACGATTATGGTTGATAAGCGGGATGATCATTGGTCCTTGAAAGCGAAACCCAGACACCCTTAAGCCCGTAAACTTGACTGCAAACCCCGAAGTCAGTGTGCAATCGGGGAGGAGACAGTTTTCTGCTGGACGCAGAGCTGCAAGCAGCCGCCCTTTGGTGTCTCCCCAAATAGCGGCCGCGGGAGATACCACTGCGCCACCAACAACGATAGGCAAGCCCGTCAGCAGCAAGGTCACCACCAACAAAAGCAGCAAGGAACCAGCAGCAACTGCAACTGTAGCACGAGTGCTCGCAGTGCAGTACTGGGGCGCGCATGGAGCTCCCTCCTCCTTGTCGCCCACTGCCGCTGCTTACTTCGTTACCTTCCATCGGTAACAGCAGATTTCTCGGCAGTATCAGACTCTGAATCAGCGGCTGTCCATCCCGCTTAATTGATATAAAGATATCTAGCCGTTCGGGTAAGGCACCATCCTGAAATTCCAAGGGGATGGAGGCTGCCTCGAGTATCTCTCGTCATATGGAGAGGCGTTCCCGACGGTAAGGCAACTCAAGTGACGGGAGAGTGCCTCATGGGCTGGAGACCTCTCCGTCTAGCAAGGCAAAGATGAACCCGCCTTGAGTCAAAGCGCTTCCCCATTTGCCCTGTCTCTGGGCCCTACAGTTTCCCCTCCCTTGCAGATTGCGGGGAGGGGGGGAAAGCAAGCGTATACAAACGCCTTCGGAGTTTCAAGCTCACTTGAATCAGTGGCAAACTCCTGAAGTGTTAGCATTTTATGAGAAGGCGTAAAACTCTATATACTTCGAGAGTGACCCCATCAACGGGCGAACCAGCTCAAAGGGCTTAGCGCCCCAGCATTGGCTTTAAGAGCGGTAATAAAAGTGAAGTATAGGCTACGAGGAAATTCGTAACCAACGGGAGTCATCTAGGAAGAGTTTCTGAGGGGAAAGAAACGAGCAAATCGTCAAGTGGAATAGAATGGTCGTAGAGGGAGGAGCGAAGTTAGTTGTTATGGTGTCAGGCACAACAACGGCATCTGCAACTCGCCTGCCATATTATCTATCCACCTAAAATAGTTTAAAATGACGATTATAATGATATGTTATGATGTGGCCTGATAATATGATGCAATAAATGGAGTAGGGATCAGCCAGCTGTGTGGGTGGGTGCAGGCCTGAGGATAGACGAGACGTATGCTTGTAAGGGGCGCCGTCTCTGCGCTCTCAGCGCAAAGGAGAAGCGAGTTCAGTTTCGTTCATATCTTACGAATTTACATCACCATAGTAATGTGTACTTAACAAGGCATAAATAATAGCTCGACTCCTCCTAGCGAACCTGTCTCGTTAGACGCTGGCGCGCTACGCCGGCAGCCTATCTCTCACCGCGTAGTTGAGCTGCCTGGTGGACAACACTGCTTATTCATGGCATCAATTCGCTCAACAGAAAATAAATTGTAGTCTAGAGACTCCCCTGGGACTTTTTCAAAAGTCCAGCCTTTCCCCTCTTGAATAAACCACATTGGCGGAGATGTGATCAAGGGGTGAATGGCTCGTTGCTTTAGAGCGCGTTTAGCATACGCAGCTCATAAACTACAGTGAAGCTTTAGGACATCCGTGCAAGTGTACATGGGTAGAACCCACACCCTTATGGCTTCTATCTTCGCCGGATCTGGGTCCACTTCTGCAGCAGAGACACGAAACCCTAAGAAGCTAATGGATCGCATGGAAAGCGAGCATTTCTGTGTCTCCGTAGACCAAACACCTGCTTCTTATTTAGTAGTTTGGAAGCAAGTATCAGGCGCTGCCACCTCTCCTGCTGACTCCGATAGAGCGCAGGTGCCGCGTTAGTGTATACATCACGGGTTGGTGGGGGGCCCCAAGAAATCGTTTTTGACCTGTCACGGCAATTAGGCAGGTGCATTCACGAGCCTGAAGGGCATACATGTATACACCTGAGCAAAGCCAGATGATGAATCGGCTACTGGACCTTGCGATAAGCCAACCAGTTTCGCGTTGGGGTATATCGAAGGCATCTGTTTCACCATGATTTTGGTGGCGTGGAATTGACATCCTTAATTTACCGCTGGTTCGTCTCCTCCAGCACCGGAATGTGTCCAAAGGTGCTCGGGGACTGGTGAACTTTGCCTTTTCTTAGCAGTTCGTCTGCTTGCCTCTCGATTTTCTCTTCAGCATCGAGAGTTTGCCTATGCGTCGGAATAGATCTTCCGGCTTGTTCGGGCTGGCGTTCCAGGAGGCGTATTGAGCGTCTAGCGAGTGGCGTATCTCCCGGTATCGCCTTTTAGTGCAGAACGTGTGACAGCTCTTCCTTCAGCTGTGCACACTTCTGCTGTTCATCGGGTGTTAACTCCGTCGAGCCCCTGAACATTGCAGTTTGCGTAGGACTGCCACCAAGACGTGCATGCATTTCTCCGTCGTTTCCTGCAGTGTCTCCGCCCGTCTCTCCGTCGTTGGGGCACTGTTTCCACTCCTCTTACCGTAGAGGAAGCAAATGCCATTCGGGGCGGAGGAACGTGCAAGCCCTTACGCAATTCCGGCACATATACCTCAATAGTGTCGTCTGGAGGCCGCATAGGCGCCCTCCATTGACTTATTCACGGCATGCCCATGGGTATACTTTAATGAGCTGGTTCGACATAGAACTGGCCTGTCATAGTAACATGACTCATTTCTGAATAGAGCTCGTATTCTCCTCCTATTGCTTTACCGATTGTGGCGTCCTGTCTGCCATCCGCAAAGCGTAGTCCCGATGCCTGCGCCAAAGAATAAGCTGATGGGCTGCACCCTGTCGCCGTAGCTTCAGATTTAATATCCTCGTCGCCGCCTGTGTCCGGGGTTGCTAGTAACTCCTGACCATTAATAGGAGCTTGGTTAATCTCTGACATATATTGAAGCGGTTCTGCCAGTGCAGATAGCACCTCTTTTGGCCCCGCTACGGTGCCGCAAGTTGCGTAGGGAGGAGGTTTCCCTGACGCTTCGTTCGTTCCACTTGTGGCCGTGCTCAGCTCCTTGCTTCTCCAGTTCTTTAGCACTTTTCGTGCATCGCCTGCGTAATATTACCTGTTCTTCGCTCTTGCAGAAGGACCTTACGCACCTTTCGCCACTCTCCCCTGGCTTCTTAAGTACCGAGCTCGCCGCCTACCATCGGCTCTCCCTTATCTTTCTAGACAGAGCTGGAAAATCCACAGCTCCAATATCCATATCCAAGATATACCGTTTGCTTCATCCTCAAAGTGGACGGTGAAAGTGGCGGATTTCTCTCTTTGATGCTTAAAAGCTCTACCCTACATGCGAGTTCTATCCGTCCACCCTTTGGCTGCCTCTCTACAGACCAGATAGTTACGGAGTACGCCTATCTGCGGGATACCCCTGCTACGAATAATTGATGTAGAAACTGAGCACCCTCCATGGGAAATATGCCAACCAATGATTCGTACATCCCAATGCAGCGGCTTGTTGACAACTTCCTTAGTATATGCTTTCTTTGTTTAACCATAGCCTGTACTCATGCTTACGACGTTGGCTCCTAGCACATCTACTAAAGCGCACACAGTTCACTGGCGAGAGAACTGGTGCCCGCTCTCATATAAAGTTAGCATTGCTATGCCTCCTTTTCTAGTCAACAAAGTGCCAACACAAACTATAGTTCGTCGGTTGCATTAGAAAGGTGAAAACATTCCTGAAGAGAACTAAGGAATTCCTACACTGCCCCCCATCGGGGCGCATATCGTATCTGGACTGCTACCCGAAGTTTTAATGGTAAAAGCGCATTCGGCTAGATATGTAGCAGCGATCACTCCCTTCCTAACGCGACAAAGCCGGCAGGCGTTTGTCTCTCTTCTGGCGAGGACAGGAGCCACTGCTCAAGCCCCATTATTCAAGGAGGGGAGAGGTCTGAGTCTATGACGAATATTTTAGGAACAGATTTAAGATAGATTCCTCGTTTGGGGGCCAGAAGCCCTTCCCGAGCAGTCAAGGCTATGCACCGGCTGGCTAGCTCTGAGATGGAGCTTGCTGTTTGTTTCCGCCCGTCTCAGTCTCGCGGTGCCACCAAGTATAACGCGAGCCCTCAGTGACAGCCGAGGACACCTGTGAGCTGCGTTGGGCTCAAAACACTTCGAGCGCTAATTCATGCAGCTAGCAGCTACCCGATGCAAATACCTACCGGACCCGGACCAGCTAGCTAGAAGGCCAGCTAGCGATCTCAGTTGGCTAGTTCGTGGTTCGTTCCTCGGGTCTGCGGCTGCTTCTAAGATAGGTAGCTGATTAGGGGGTGGTTATACCTTCTGCTCTAAGCTGCCTAGCTTTTCATTTATCGAGCTAGCCAGATAGCTAGCCAGCTCTTGATGCTAATCCGTGCTTTGCACAGGACATGACTTTGCTGATGAGAGGCTGATGCCACAGAAGCTGTCGGTACTCCTCCGATTGCTGTACTGCCGTCGCTATGCAGATGGCGGCATTACGCTGCACCTGCTGCTGCTGCTCAAAGTCTAGGGCTTGCGCTGCTGCCTGGAGCAAAGGAGTCAACATGTTAGCTTTCTGTTGCTGCTCCTGCTGGTGATGCTGCTGTTGGGCTGCACGCAAAACACTTGTCAGGAGCACCAGGGCATTGCCTAAAGAGCTAAAGATGTCCGCGGAAGATTCTGCCTCCCCTGTTGCTCCTGCCGCTGCTGCAGTAGCGCTGCGACCCTTTGAAATGAGCAGCACCAACAGTCTTTGCAGCAGGGGGAGCAAGTCGGTGAGCAGCAGCTGGGGATCCGCTCCAACTGCAGGTTTAGAAACGGCCGCTCCTCCTGCTTTCCCTTCATTGCCTTTTGCTGCTGCAGCTGCCCGTTCCAGCAGCTGCTGATGCTGGGCCGAGACTGAGAGCAGCCGAATTGAAGCTGCAGCTGCTGCGCTCCAGCAGCCAGTACCAACAGATTCCCTCAGGACCGCCACTGCTGCTGCTTCAACCTGCAAGACAGCAGCAGAAAAGCCCTGTGCTGCTGCCACCTGCTTCTGGTGCTGAAGCGTACGAGCTGCGACAGAAAGCGATCGCGCTAGCAGCTGTGGAGCTGCTGCTGCTGCTGCTGCCTCACACGGTACGTTTGCCCGTGCTGCGGCTGTTATGGCTTGCGTTGCTGCAACAGCAGCAGCTGCAGTAAGAGCTACCTCCGAGAGGGATAAGCCACTCAAAAACGCGCTTGCAGCAGCAGCAGCAGGTGAAGCAGCACCAGCAGCAGCATCTGTAGTGAGGTTTAGCAGCAAACCGAATAGCTGGTTTAGCAGCAGCAGCGTGTGGTGCCCCGGAGACATGAACTGCAGCAGCAGCAGCGGCACAAGAGCTGCTACAGCTGCCGCTCCTTGTTTCCTTAACGCTCGCTGCTGCTCTTTGCTGCCGGTGCTGCTAGTCAATTCATGCAGCAGCACAGCGAGTTGACATGCTGCTGCTTTGCTGCTGCAGATGTCCTTCCTTATCTGCTGGTTTTTTGTTATGTTTATCAGAAGATCAAGCTTGTTGCCAATTGCTGAGACTGCCGCTGCTGTTTCCCCTGCTGCTGCTGCCTCCTCTGCTGTAGGCAACAACGCTTGTAGCAGCGCCTCGCTGCGCTGCTGCAGCAGCTGTTGCTGCAGCGCCCGCCGCATCGGTGCTTCGAGGGCGAAGTTGCAGAGACACCTGCGAGCTGCAGCTAAGAGCTGCTGCTGCTCCTGCTGCTGCTTTTGCTGCTGCAGGATCAATTCTGCCTGACAACAGATCCGCTGCTGCAGCGCGAGAGCGCAGCCGTTATCCTGATCACAGATTGCAGTAACTCTTGCTCTTGCCGCTGCTGCTGCTGCTGCTGCTGACGCCCCCCAGTGCAGCAGCAAACCCCCCGTTGTCTCATCTGCTGCTGCCACTCGAGCTAATTCTTTTCGAGCCCTGGAGTATACAGACAGATCTGCTGCCAGCGCAGCAGCAGAAGCAGCAAGCGATGGTTCCTGTAGTAGCAGCAGCAGACTATGCAGCGTAGGCAGCAACAAAGATTCATATAAGGCTGCGGGACTGTCGCTGCTGCACAGCAGCAGCAGCAGTTCAAGGGAAGGCTTACAATCAACTTCACTGCTGCTATTGCTGCTGCTACTGTTGTTGCTGCTACTGGTACTGCTGGTGCTGCTGCTGTTCTGTTCTATTGGCGTCATTCCTTCTTCTTTCCCAGCATGGTCAGCAGCAGCAAGGCCTTCTAGTCCTTCTGCTTGCTGCTGCTGCTGCTCTTTTAGTATGCTGTTTTCTTTATCCTTTTGTTCTTTCTGATTTTGTTGTTGCTGCTGTGGGTGTTGCTGTTGCTGTTGCTGCTGCTGCTGCTGTTTCTGGAGTTTGTTTCTAAGAGACATAGCATACAGCCGAATGTCTTGTAGAGCAAAGTCAAGCAGACATCGCGCAGGGCCGCTGGGAAGACGCAGTTGCAGCGGAGCAGCAGCAGCACAACCAGCAGCAGCAGCACCACCAGCAGAAGGTTGCAGGGTGCACAGCATTGTTCGCGCTGCAGCAGATTGCTTTATTAGCTGCAGCAAAGACGAGAGGGTCGAAGGGGGTAAGCGATGCAGCAGGCAGCCGCACTGCCTCAGCTCGCGAAAGGCAGCAGCAAATGCTGCTGCTGCTGCTGCTGTGTCTTCTGATGCTGGTGGTGCTATATCTACACTATGTGACCCTGCTGCTGCTGCTTTGCTGGTAGTTTCGGCTGTTGCTGCTTCTGTGTCTCTTGCTGCTGCTGCTTCAGCTGGTGTTGCAGCAGGAGCTTTTTCTTTCGGTGGCGATACTGTGCTACGCGCTGCAGCTTCTGCTGCCTCTGCAGCTGTTGACGCTTTTGCTGCTGTTGCTGCTG
>OY986959.1:1377778-1392778 GCA_963920595.1 Eimeria praecox
ATCTATCTATCTATATATATATATACATAGATAGATATAAACCGTAAACCCTAGGCCCTAAACCCTAAACCCTAAAGATATAGGATACAAGATAAACTGGAGTTTTCGGAGGCATAAACCCGAAAAAATAAAAACAAAACCCTAGAACTAGAATTTGTTGAATCTTATACCCTAAACCCTAAACCCTAGAATATGCTGAACCCTAAACCCTAAACCCTAAACCCTAGACTCTAAACCCTAAACCCTAAACCCTAGACTCTAAACCCTAAACCCTGAGAGGAAGTAAAGTAAGTTAGATCAAACATTTAAGAAAAAGATGAATGTGAAAGAGTAGAAATGTAGAAATGTAGAAAAACAAACATAAAAAAAACAACAAACAGAAATAAACCCCTAAAACACTAGCAGCAGCAGCAGCAACAACAGCAGCAGCAAGAGCATCAGCAGCAACAACAGCAGCAAGAGCAACAACGGCAACAACAACAACAGCAGCAGCAACAACAACAGCAGCAAGAGCAGCAGCAACAGCAACAACAGCAGCATCAGCAGCAACAAGAGCAGCAAGAGCAACAACAGCAGCATCAGGATCAGCAACAACAGCAGCAGCAACAGCAGCAGCAAGAGCAGCAGCAGCAGCAGCCTTGTATCTATCCTACCTGTTAAATAATTTGTGAGCGCATCAAACCAAACATACATGACATGTCTCTCATCGCCAGGTACAGGTACACCCCAAGTAAATGATGCTCTCGAACAGCTAAGGTCTTGTAGGGGCTCCTCCAATCTTTTTAATATTTCTCTTCTTCTTTCTGCAGGGGATATAAAATCAGGATGCTTGTTTATATGATCGATTAGAGCTTGTTGATATCTGTAAACAAATAAATACATAAATAATATATATATATATATATATATATATATATATATATATATATATATATATATATATATATATATATATATATATATACTCTTCCTAACGAAGCAGCTTATTAAACATGCTATCCATACAACTACATCTTAATATAAAACAAATAAAAATTAAAAGCAGATAAAAACAAATAAACAAACAAACGAATAAATAAACATATAAATAATAAACATAGATTAATAAATAAACAAATCAAAACAAATAAATAAATAAACAAACAAATATCAAATAAATAAACAAAGAAACAAATAAATAAACAAACAAATAAATAAATAAACAAAGAAACAAATAAATAAACAAACAAAACAAACAAACATAAACAAACAAAACAAACAAACAAAACAAAGAAAACAAACAAACAACCTAAACAACAATATAAACAATATAAACAATATAAACAATATAAACAATATAAACAATATAAACAATATAAACAATATAAACAAGATAAACAACAACATAAACAACAACATAAACAACAACATAAACAACAACATAAACAACAATCTAAACAACCAAAACATTTAATGTATCTTCCTACTTGCTCATAACAAGATAAACAACAACATAAACAACAACATAAACAACAACATAAACAACAACATCAACAACAACATCAACAACAATCTAAACAACAATCTAAACAACCAAATTATTTAATATATCTTCCTACTTGCTCATAACAAGATAAACAACAACATAAACAACAACATAAACAACAACATCAACAACAACATAAACAACAATCTAAACAACAACATAAACAACAACATAAACAACAACATAAACAACAACATCAAAAACAACATAAACAACCAAATTATTTAATATATCTTCCTACTTGCTCATTCTAAAGAAATAGCTTTCTTCTTGCATGCGTTGTAATGGTTGTTTATTAACAGGATCCACAAAATTATTATTAATTGCTTCTCTCTCCGGTATAAATGTTTCTTCTCTAACACAATACCAGCCAGTATAATAACTTAAATATATATCTCCTTTATTATAACACTTTCTCCATAACCATTGCGAGACATTTTTATGAAAAGTACTACTTGTTCGTATAAAATCATTATAATTACAATTTAAATCTTTTAATAATTTTATAAATTTCAATTGTATATTATCTACAAATAATTGAATATCTATGTTTTCTTTATTTGCCGTCTCTGCTATCTTAAACCCATGCTCGTCTGTCCCCGTAACAAATCTAACATCATAACCTCTTGCCCGATTTAATCGTGCTATTGTATCTGCTGCTAGATATTCGTAAGCATGCCCTATATGAGGGGGCCCGTTAGTATAAGCTATTGCTGTTGTTATATACAGAGGGCGCCGTTTGTTGTCTGTGCTTCCTTCTCCTGCTGCTGCTCCTGCTGCTGCTGCTGCTGGTGTTGCTGCTGGTGTTGCTGATGCTGCGGGTGGTGTTGTTGTTGCTGCTGCTGCTGCTGCTTCTGCTGCTGCTGTTGCTGCTGCTGCTGCTGCTGCAGAACAAGAAGAAAGACAGCGTCGGGTGAGTAGCATTGGTATGTTTACTAGGGCTCCAGTTGCTGCTGCTTTAGCTGCTGCTGTTGCTGCTGCTGCAATAGCAGCAGCGAAATGCTTCTCTGTTGCTGCTAGAGCTGCACCTAGATGCGGGAAGTCAGGTCTTAAAGAAGAAGATAAATTAAAGAAAGAAACAAAACCACTAAACCCGAGGACCCCCAGCAACAACAAATCGCTTAAGGAAGGGCCAAGACCAGATAAACTAGTCGAATTCGTATCACCTGCAGCAGCAGCAGCAGCAGCAGCAGCAACAGCAGCAGCAGCAGAAAAGGAGCAGCAGCAGCAGCAGAAAAGGAGCAGCAGCAGCAGTAACAGCAGCAGAAAAGGAGCAGCAGCAGCAGCAGCAGCAGAAAAGGAGCAGCAGCAGCAGCAGTAACAGCAGCAGAAAAGGAGCAGCAGCAGCAGCAGCACACATACACATATATACGTCTCAGAGTAGAAATAAGGTGAAGGGAAGGGGGCCGGGGGGGGGAGAATGACGCTGAGGGAGGAGAATTTAAATTAGGGTTTAGGGTTTAGGGTTTAGGGTTTACAGATGTGTTTATCGAGGAGTTCTAAGAGATAAAGTATTTGTAATCTATCAACATAGTTAGGGTTTAGGGTTTCTTAGGGTTTAGGGTTTCTTAGGGTTTAGGGTTTAGGGTATCTTAGGGTTTAGGGTATCTTAGGGTTTAGGGTATCTTAGGGTTTAGGGTATCTTAGGGTTTAGGGTATCTTAGGGTTTAGGGTATCTTAGGGTTTAGGGTATCTTAGGGTTTAGGGTATCTTAGGGTTTAGGGTATCTTAGGGTTTAGGGTTTGTTAGGGTTTAGGGTATGTTAGGGTTTAGGGTATGTTAGGGTTTAGGGTATGTTAGGGTTTAGGGTTTAGGGTTTACGGAAATGTTTGTCGAGTATTTCTAAAAGGTTAAGGATTTGTAATCTATCAACCCCACTGAGTGTTTGGTGTAATTTAAAGAGAAGCCAATCAACCCAACTCTGTTCTCTCCATACAGCTGCAGCTTCTTCGGGTGTACATACACCTGAAGAGGGGGGAGATAGTAGTAAACAAGGCGTAAAGACCTGTCTTGCTATTTCTTTGTTTGTAGATAATAAATAATAACAAATCGGTTGTACTCCTCCTATTATAAAAGATGCTGTTGTTGTTGCTGTTGCTGCTGCTGCTGCTGCTGCTGTTGTTGTTGTTGTTGCTGCTGCTGCTGCTGTTGTTGTTGCTGCTGCTGTTGCTGCTGCTGGTGCTGCTGCTGCTGCAGCAGCAGCAGCAGCAGCTTTTGTTAGATACGGGCGTACACCTGGAGATGCCTCAGGCGAAGGAGAAGAATATTCAACAACTTCAATATTTAAATTTAATAAATTAGAAACAGATAAAACACAAAACGTACCAAAGCCTGTACGGTCAGCATACACCCGAAGTGTACAGCCACTGGGGGGCCTCGAGCTATTCTCCATCTTCAACACTAAACCCTAAACCCTAAACCCTAAACCCTAAACCCTAAACCCTAAACCCCAACCAAAAAAACCTAACAACCCCCACACCCAGCTCGTGGGGCCCAGAAGTGACCGCCGAACACACACAACAAACCCCAAACCCTAAACCCTAAACCCTAAACCCTACAAGAAACAGAAACCCTAAACCCTAATCTCTATAAACTACTACAATCCTTTGTTATTTAAAAGCTTTGCAAAATATAACATAATCTCTAAACCCTAAACCCTCAACCCTAAACCCTCAACCCTCAACCCTAAACCCTAAACCTTCGCGCGATGCTTAGCCCCAAACCCTTGTTGCCTCCGCATGCAGAATCCCGAAGCATGCGAGTCGAAACCCTAAACCCTAAACCCTAAACCCTAAACCCTAAACCCTAAACCCTAAACCCTAAATTCGAAAATACTAAACCTCTGAATTAAAAAAAAACAAGAGAAACCTAAAACGGCTAGCCGTGGCTAGTTCACTACCACAGTTTAGGGTTTAGGGTTTAGGGCTTAGGGTTTAGGGTTTAGGGTTTAGGTTTAGTAGGGTTTAGTAGGGTTTAGGGTTAGGCTTGGCGTCCTTTAGGGTTTAGAGTTGTTTTCTCTTCTGTCTTCCACGCAGAAGTAAGGCCATCCCCTGTCTCGAACCCCCGCCCCAAAGTCCTATTAGGGTTTAGGGTTTAGGGTCTAGGGTTTAGGGTTTAGGGTTTGCAGCTAAGGCTGCCGCAATTTAGGAGGAGACGGGAGACACAGTCTCCTCTGTCCCCTCCCCCCTGCAGAATTGAGGAGACACGCTGTATCTCCACCTCACGGCTGTGCAGCCCTCGCTACATCCTAGGGTTTAGGGTTTAGGGTTTAGGGTTTAGGGTTTAGGGTTTAGGGTTGTTGAGAAGCGCTTCTAAGCAATCCTTCAGCCAATTGCGTTTGGGGTGTATACTGAGGGGTATACACTAAATATTGTGTTTGGGGTGTATGCTGAGGTGTATAGGCCAAATAAAAATAAATAATTAAATAAATAAATGTGTTTGGGGTGTATGCTGAGGTGTCTAAGAAGTTAAGAAGTAGAGTGTTTCGGGTGTATGCTGAGGTGTTTTTTTCTAGCTTTCTACCTCAACATACACCCGAAACATCTCCCTTAACATACACCTGACCTGCCTATACACCCCAGAACCAAATAATATACATTTTATCGAACAAGTTTCTGCTTTACAAATAAACTAAGAAACGCCGTTTTAATAAAAAGATATTCTCTCCTCTTTTAATACTAAAATATATTTATACGAGCTGCCCATACACCCCAAATCTACACAAATACAACCTAATCCTGTTTGATATTTAAAGAAACCCCTCAACAAATACTATCATCCCCCCTTTGGGGTGTACATACACCCCAAAGGTGCTGGGGGCTGCATGCAAAACTCTGAAGGCAGCAATTCGTAAAATGCTTCAAAGGACAACTTCGTCAACTCGTCTTCGCCTTCGCCAGGAGGCACAGGGCCCCACACCTGCGCATACACCCCAAATATACTTCCATATACACCCCAAATATACCTCCATATACACCCCATATATACCTGCGTATACACCCCAAATATACCTGCCTATACACGCCAAATACACCTGCGTATACATCCCAAATATGGGGTGTATACGCCCCAAATATGCCTGCGTATACACCCCAAATATACCTGCGTATACACCCCAAATATACCTACATATACACCCCAAATATACCTGCACATACACCCCAAATATACCTGCGTATACACCCCAAATATACCTCCATATACACCCTAAATATACCTGCATATACACCCCAAATATACCTGCATATACACCCCAAATATACCTGCGTATACACCCCAAATATACCTGCATATACACCCCAAATATACCTGCATATACACCCCAAATATACCTGCGTATACAGTCCAAATATACCCACATATACACCCCAAACACACCTAAGCACACACCCCAAATATACCTGCATATACACCCCAAACAGAGCTGCACATGACATCCCAAGCTCCGCATACACCTGAAATATACAGGCAGATACACCCGAAATACAGCTGCATGTATGCCCCCAACAGAGCTGTCGGTACACCCCAAACCACCCCTCAGCAGCAGAAGACTGCTGTCTCTCCTCCTTATCTCAGCTCAGCATCCCCTGAAGTTGTTTGCTGCCTATACACCTCAAAGCAGTTTTGTTTGCTTTGTCTCCCTTCTAAACAAACCCTAAATAACTACTATTTATATTTACACTTTCAAATCTCCAGACACACTCTCCCAAACAAATCAAAAAAAATATAGGCATGTATACTTGCATGCATGCACGCCCTTCCTCCTCTCTACACACCCAGGTAGCTGCCTGCCTAGCTAGCTAGCTAGATAGCTAGATAGCTAGCTAGACAGCTAAATAGGAGTACCTCTAGATAGCCAGCCAGCTAGCTGCCTGGCTAGCTGCCTGGCTAGCTGCCTAGCTAGCTGCCTAGCTAGCCACCAAGCAAGCTAGACAGCTAGCTAACCAGCCAGCTACATGGCCACCCAGCCAGCTAGCCAGTCAGCCAGCTAGCTAGCTAGCTAGCCAGCTAGCTAGCTAGCTAGAGAGGTAGGGAGACTCACAGCCAGCGCTCGTTGGAGTATGAGGCTATCAGAACAAATTTTGTGCCTCGGGACATCCGCTATGCGAGCCTGAATGTCCCGCCACTGCAGCAGCCGCTTCTGCAGCAGCAGCAGCAACAGCAGCAGCAGCAGCAACAGCAGCAACAGCAGCAGCAGCAACAGCAGCAGCAGCAGCAACAGCAACGGCAGCAGCAACAGCAGCAGCAGCAGCAACAGCAACGGCAGCAGCAACAGCAGCAGCAACAGCAACAGCAACAGAAGCACAACGAAGACAAGACAGTGTATATTATAGCAGCCCAGGCACTAGCGAACAACACAAATATGCGCACAGCTGTGCTTAACAGCAGCTTAAGGTTTAGGGTTTAGGGTTTAGGGTTTAGGGTTTAGGGTTTAGGGTTTAAGGCGACGATATGGAAGCGTGCTACAAAGAAACAGGCCATCTTCACCGTTGAGGGATTTGTACTCTGTATTTAGGGTTTGGGGTTTAGAGTTTAGGGTCTGCAGTTTAGGGTTTAGGGTTTAGGGTTTAGGGTTTAGGGTTCAGACTCTACAGTTTAGGGTTTAGAGTGTAGGTTTCAGGGTTTAGGCTCAAGTGTTTAGTGCTTCCGTCTTTGTGCCTAGGGTTTAGTGCTTAGTGTATAGGGTCTAGGGTTTAGGGTTTAAGGTTTAGGGTTTAGGGTTTAGGGTTTAGGGTTTAGGGTTTAGGGTTTAGGGTTTAGGGTTTACAACAACATGGAAGAGTGCTCCGGATGGGGGGACGTTTGCTATTTTTAGTATTTTTTCTGCCTCTCCTTCAATATTATATTTTTCATGATTATATATTTTTAAACAATCTTTTTGTGTCTGTCTGTACACCGCAGCTAATAAACTTATTCCCCCCTAATAAATAATAATAATAAAGAGACAAATATAAACACAATAGAAAGCCATATCGATTCAAATGTCTCCTCTCTAACTTCCTACTCAGCCTCTATCCTTTCATACTCATCCTCTCCCTCTCTCTGTCTCTCTGCTTCTCTCTCTCTCTCTCTTTCTCTCTCTCTCTCTCTCTCTCTGTATATATATATATATATATATATATATATATATATATATATATATATATATTTCTCTATCATTCTCTGTCTATCTGTCTCTCTGTCCCTCTGTCTCTATGTTGGTGTCTCTGTCCCTCTGTTTCTTTGTTTTTCTGTCTGTCTCTCTCTTCTCTCTCTCTGTCTCTCTCCCTCTCTGCCTGTCTCTTTGTCTCTCTGTCTCTCTGTCTCCCTGTCTCTGTCTCACTCTCTCTGTCTCTCTGTCTGTCTCTGTCTCTCTCTCAGTCTCTGTCTGCATCTGTCTCCCTTCATCCCTCCGTCTCTGCCTCTGTGTTTTTATCTGTCTCTCTATCTCTTAGTCTCTGTCCCTACTACTCTTTCTGTCTCTTCTTCTGTTTCTGTCTCTCCTTGCTTTCTCTGTCTCTGTCTCTTTATTCTATCTCTGTCTCTTCCTCTGTCTCTCTCTGCCTCCTTCTCTGTCTCTTCTTTACATCTACAAAAACTATAACAAATCAAACCCTTCAAATGCTCATACAGCCACGGAACAAGCCACAAATTAGGGTTTAGGGTTTAGGGTTTAGGGTTTAGGGTTTAGGGCCTGACGCTCTTTGGGGTGCATCCTTCCGGGTGTTGGGCTGCCTCAAAGGAGCAGAGGGACCTCCTGCACACCAACACATACACCTCACCGTGTGGGGTTTAGGGTTTAGGGTTTAGGGTTTAGGGTCTAGGGTTTAGGTTTTAGGGTCTAGGGTTAGGGTTTAGGGTTACACAATACAAATGAAGGCCATCAAATTATAAATAGATATAATAAATAACTCTACAAACTGTCTGTCTCCTCTTCAGCAGTACTGTTGTCTGTCTCCTCTGCTGTCTGTCTCCTTTACTGTCTCTACTTTGTTTCTATTCTCGTTTGAGTCGTCTCCTTTATCTGTCTCTTGTTTCTGTCTGTCTCCTTTCTCTGTCTCTCTTAAGCCCTCTCTAAACTGTCTGCTGTCTCCTCCTCTATGCTGTCTCCTCTATACTGTCTCCCTTCCCTTCAGCTGTCTGTCTCTAAACTATCTGTTGTCTCCTATTTATGTCTGTCTCTTCTTTCTGTCTGTCTCCTTTCTCTCTCTGTCTCCTTTCAGCTGTCTCTAGACTATCAACTGCCTCCTCTCTGTCTCTGTCTCCTTCCCGTTGTCTCCTTCAAGCCGTCCCTAGACTATCCACTGTCTCCTTCTCATCTGTCTCTAGAATATCAACTGTCTCCTCTTAATCTATCTGTCTCTTCTAAACTATCAACTGCCTCCTCTTAATCTATCTGTCTCCTCTAAACTATCAACTGTCTCCTCTTAATCTATCTGTCTCCTCCAAACCATCAACTGTCTCCTCTTAATCTATCTGTCTCCTCTAAACTATCAACTGTCTCCTTTTAATTTATCTGTCCCCTCTAAACTATCAACTGTCTCCTCTTAATCTATCTGTCTCCTCTAAACTATCCTCCAAACTATCAACTGTCTCCTTTTAATTTATCTGTCTCCTCTAAACTACCAACTGTCTCCTCTTAATCTATCTGTCTCCTCTGTCTCCTCTAAACTATCAACTGTCTCCTCTCAATCTATCTGTCTCCTCTGTCTCCTCCAAACCATCAACTGTCTCCTTTTAATTTATCTGTCTCCTCTGTCTCCTCCAAACTATCAACTGTCTCCTCTTAATCTATCTGTCTCCTCTGTCTCCTCCAAACCATCAACTGTCTCCTTTTAATTTATCTGTCTCCTCTGTCTCCTCCAAACTATCAACTGTCTCCTCTTAATCTATCTGTCTCCTCTGTCTCCTCCAAACTATCAACTGTCTCCTCTTAATCTATCTGTCTCCTCTAAACTATCCTCCAAACTATCAACTGTCTCCTCTTAATCTATCTGTCTCCTCTGTCTCCTCCAAACCATCAACTGTCTCCTTTTAATTTATCTGTCTCTTCTTACGTGCTTGAAGATGCAGCAAGTCGATTATAGAGACAAATCGCCAAGTAAGGAAAATAATGAATTGTATGAACGGCTGCAGATATAACACGGGGGCTCAGAGGTCTGAACACCCCACAAACCCTAAACCCTAAACCCTAAACCCTAAACCCTAAACCCTAAACCCTAAACCCTAGATGTTTTTTAACCTTTGCATGCAGACAGACACAGAAGTTCATCCACATCCAGCTAAAACCCTAAACCCTAATCGCTTTTAAGAACACTTACCCCCACACCCCTAAACCCTAAACCCTAAACCCCAAACCCTAAACCCTAAACCCCAAACCCTAAACCCTAAACCCCAAACCCTAAACCCTAAACCCCAAACCCTAAACCCTAAACCCTAAACCCTAAACCCTAAGCCCTAGCAGCCTACCTCTCTAGCCATTCTTCAGGGGTAGTATGTCTTACTCTAACCCCCATATATTTAAAAACAATTGAAGAAGAGGAGACAGGCAGAGAAGGAGCAAAGAAATCCTCCGCTATCGCCAAATCGAAGGAATTGACAACATACACACTGAAGTCCCGCTGGAGACACACAAACCCTAAACCCTAAACCCTAAACCCTAAACCCTAAACCCTAAACCCTAAACCCTATGCCTAAGCCCTAAACCCTACACCCTAAACCTTAAACCCTAGACCCTAATCCACATGATCTAACCCCTAAACCCTAATCGGCAAACCTTAAACACAAAACCCTAAACCCTAGATGCTCAACCCTGAACCCTAAACCCTAAACCCTACACCTCAACCCGTAAACCCTAAACCCTAAACCCTAAACCCCAGGTGTTAGAGTTAGTTAGTAGAGGGTATAGTGTTTAAACAGACGTAGAATTCGTAGGAAGGGCTTTTGAAGTCGAAAAATAAAAACTAAAAACTAGGGTTTAGGGTTTAGGGTTTAGGGTTTAGGGTTTAGGGTTTAGGGTTTAGGGTTTAGGGTTTGGTGTACTTGTAAGTGTAGTATTTGTTGTTTAGCTTTACAAAATACTTTCATTATATTTGGATTAGTTGTAAGTTCATTTAATTTATATAAATTAGGATATATCTTAAAGGGATCAATTATATAATTAATGTCTCCGCTGCTGCAGATAATTGCTGCTGTATATCCTCTGTAGCTCCCCTCGTATGTCTTCAACTCCATTGCTAGAACACTTCGTTGGGCTGATAGACAAGTACAAATAAATAAATAAATAAATAAATAAATAAATAAATAAATAAATAAATAAATAAATAAATAAATAAATAAATAAATAAATAAATAAATAAATAAATAAATAAATAAATAAATAAATAAATAAATAAATAAATAAATAAATAAATAAATAAATAAATAAATAAATAAATAAATAAATAAATAAATAAATAAATAAATAAATAAATAAATAAATAAATAAATAAATTGATTAAAATAAATAAACTAAATAAATAAATAGAATAAAAAAAACAAAAAATAAAATAAATAAGTAAACAAATAAATAAAGTAATTAAATAAATAGATAGATGAATAAAATAAATAGATAAATAAATAGTAAAAATAAATTAATTAATTAAATAAATAAACAAATAAATAAATAAATTGGAAAAGGGGGTTTAGGGTTTATCAAACATTTACGAACATGTCTAGCAGTTTCTAGAAGTCTTTCGGTGTTTATTAGGGTTTTCTAGGGTTTAGGGTTGTTAACGACTCCAAAGGCATACGTCTAATCATAAGGATTTAGGGTCTAGGGGTTAGGGTTTAGGGTTTAGGGTTTAGGGTTTAGGGTTAGAAAGGATTCATACAAGCTACAGTAAGAGTCTACTACGGCTAGGGGCTTTGGCGTTTAGGGTCTTCTAGGGTTTAGGGTTTAGGGTTTAGAGTCTAGGGTTTAGGGTTTAGGGTCTATCGTTTAGGGTTTAAGGTTTAGGGTTTAGGGTTTAGGGTTTAGGGTTTAGGGTTTAGGGTTTAGGGTTTAGGGTTTACAGGCATCGAATTCGTCTACAAAAGCCTGCAAGTCTGCCAGACAGCGAATGATGATACAACGATTTGGATCGAGAGGAGGAGGAGTTGGGGGGGGATAGAGAACGCCTTCTGTATATATATAAAACAATATAATATAATAATTATATTAAAATAAATAAATAAATTAAATAGATAGAGAGATTAAATTAATTAAATAGGAAATGTTTAGATAATATACTGAGAAAAATTTATATATATATATATATATATATATATATATATATATATATATATATATATATATATATATATATATATAATATATATATATATGAGAGAGAGAGAACCGTTCTGTTATAAAGATAAAAGGAGACAGATGAAATGAAAGGAGACAAATTAAATAAAAGGAGACAAATTAAATAAAAGGAGACACATGAGCATCAAGAGGATACAAATCAAACAACATAAACAGAAATCAAATTAAAAAGTGAAATTAAATAAAAGAAAGAAAAATAAAAAATATAAAAACAAGAAGAGACAAATAAAACAAAGCAAGAAACAAATAAATTAAATAAAAACGAAATAGATTAAATATATATTAGAGACATAAATTAAAAAAATATAGATTAAATATATATTAGAGAGACAGACAGAGAGAAGAAGAGGCGAGAGAAGACAAGAGGAGACAGACAGAGAAAACACAAAATAAGAGACAAAAAAAAGACAGACACAGGAGACACCAGGAGACGGGAGGAGACAGAAGGAGACAGAAGGAGACACGGGGAGAGGAGAGGAGACAGAGGGAGAAAGGAGAAGACAGAGGGAGACAGTAGGAGACAGAAGGAGACAGAAGGAGACAGAAGGAGACAGGGGGCGGGGGGAGGAGACAGACGGGGATAGGAGGAGACAGGGGGAGACAGAAGGAGACAGGGAGATAGAAAAGGAGACAAAATAATAGAGGAGGAGAAGAAAGGAGACAGGAGGAGACAAAACAAAACAGAAAGAGACAGAAAGAGAAAGAAGGAGAAAGAAGGAGACAGAGGGAGACAGAAGAACAGAGAAGGAGACACCAGGAGACAATGAGAGACAGCAAGAGACACAGGGAGACAGGAGGAGACAGAAGGAGACAGAGGGAGACAGAAGGAGACAGAGGGAGGCAGGAGGAGACAGAAGGAGACAGAAGGAGACAGAAGAAGAAGTAGAGAGAAAGTAGAAGACAGGAGGAGACAAAAGGAGACAAAAAGAGACAGAGACAGAAAAGAAGAGACAGAAACAAACATTATAATTAAGAAGCATCATGCTTATTTATAAACATATCACCATAGATAGCTATTATCTACGGCCATCATCATTAAGCTTTTAGAGCCTAGGGTTTAGGGTTTAGGGTTTAGGGTTTAGGGTTTCAGGTTTAATATTTAGGGTTTAGGGTATAATATTTAGGGTTTAATATTCATTGTTTAGCGTTTAGTATCTATGGTTTAATATTTAGTATTTGGGGTTTAATATTTAGAATTTGCGGTTTAGGGTTTAGGGTTTAGGGTTTAGGGTTTAGGGTTTAGGGTTTAGGGTTTAGGGTTTAGAGTTTAGAGTTTAGGGTTTAGGGTTTAGGGTTTAGGGTGTAGGGTGTAGGGTGTAGGGTGTAGGGTTTAGGGTGTAGGGTTTAGGGTTTAGGGTTTAGGGTTAGTAGGGTTTAGGGTTTAGGGTTAGTAGGGTTTAGGGTTTAGGGTTAGTAGGGTTTAGGGTTAGTAGGGTTTAGGGTTAGTAGGGTTTAGGGTTAGTAGGGTTTAGAGTTTAGGGTTTACGGTTAGTAGGGTTTAGAGTTTAGGTTTATGGTTTATGGTTTAGGGTTTAGGGTTTAGGGTTTAGGGTTTAGTGTTTGGGGTAAAACCTGGCGGTACAAAGTGAAGTGCTAGTATTTCATATTTATATGGATGAGGGAGTATGGTCTGTCCCTCCTTCTGTATGAAATGTTCGTACGATATATTTTTAATATTTTGTTTATATTTTTTATATCTAACTCCTTTAGATATATCTTTATATATTTTTCGCTGAGCTGTTTCAAGCAGATAAGGTAGATTACAAACACTGTGGGGTTTTAAAGGAAGCTTAGGTACAAAGTTAAGCTCAAAATTACTAGCTAGCTGCAGCCACAAACGCTGAGGAGGAGGCTGATGCTGATGCTGCTGCTGCTGCTGCTGCCGCTGCTGCTGCTGCTGCTGCTGCTGCTGCTGCTGCTGCTGTTGCTGCTGATGATGATGATGTTGCTGCTGCTGATGATGATGATGTTGCTGCTGCTGATACTGTCCTCCCCAGCCCCTCGCCCCTCTCCATAAAGCCTCTAGAGACATCCCTTAAGAATACAACAACCCCACCTATCACCACCTTCAAGGGAAAATACTAACAAATATATATATATATATATATATATATATATATATATATATATATATATATATATATATATATATATACGTTTAAAGTAGATTATTTATATATATTAACATTTATTTATATCTCTATAGACTTGTTTATAAACCCTATATATACAACTTGTATATACGAAACCTGCATATATAAATATATATATATATATATATATATATATATATATATATATATATATATATATATATATACATATATATATATATATATAGTCTTTATCTAAACATATTATCTAAACATTTAATATAAACTTTATATTTTTAATATAAACACCTGTATATACACCTCAGAAAATCTATACAATGCAACCCCTGCAGCAGACAGAGAAAGCTAGTCGGCCGCCAAAGACAACCCTAAACCCTAAACCCTAAACCCTAAACCCTAAACCCTAAACCCTAGTCCCCTTAAACCCCAACCAGCAAGCTCTCCTTAGACCAAGATCTGCGGCTGAAAGCCCCCAACAGGCGGAAGAAGTCCAAGGGTTTAGGGTTTAGGGTTTAGGGTTTAGGGTTTAAGGGGTTGGCGTCGCTGCAGCAACTCAAGGTTTCATAATCCCCACAGCAATATGTTGAATTTAGGGTTTAGGGTTTAGGGTTTAGGGTTTAGGGTTTGATATAATCATGTGTTTGAAGAAGAAAAGCATACACCTAGGGTTTCTACTAATATATACGAACGATGCCACATCAGCCGCCTACAACAGGATGTAGACAAACCCTAAACCCTAAACCCTAAACCCTAAACCCTAAACCCTAAACCCCAAAACCCCTAATTCTACAAACAATGACAAGAAAAACAATTAAAAACAATTAATTAATCTAACACATATCCTCTCTCCTCAATAATGACGCCATAGAGGGGCCCGACGGGCGGCGACCAGACCAGCCCATCAAACCCTAAACCCTAAACCCTAAACCCTAAACCCTAAACCCTAAACCCTAAACCCTAAATTTTTAATTTTGAGAATATATTTTTCTGTTTATTTATGATTTAAATTACACATTTTTAAGAATATGATGCAG
>OY986959.1:1412778-1415278 GCA_963920595.1 Eimeria praecox
GCAACAAACAAAGAAGAAACAAACAAAATACGAAAACAAGCAACGAAACAATCGGCGCAGGAGATACAGCAGAAGGAGACAGAGAAGAGACAGAGAGGAGACAGTAGAAGGAGACAGAGGAGGAGGAGACAGAGAAGAGACAGAGAGCAGACAGCAGAAGGAGACAGAGAAGAGACAGAGAGGAGACAGCAGGAAAGAAACAACAAAGAGGGGACAGTGAAAAGGAGACAGTATAAGTAGAAAGGAGACAGTTAATTATTAATGAGGAGACAGTTAATTAATGAGGAGACAGTCAATTAATGAGGAGACAGTTAATTATTAATGAGGAGACAGTTAATTATTAATTAGGAGACAGTTAATTATTAATGAGGAGACAGTTAATTAATGAGGAGACAGTCAATTAATGAGGAGACAGTCAATTAATGAGGAGACAGTTAATTATTAATTAGTAGACATCACCATCTTGGGTTTAAATACAACAAGAGTTGCGCCTCCGTAGAATTTATTTAATTTCTTGAAGCTAATATTTATAAACAGCCCCGGGCTCAGCTGTACAGACACCGGAGGTGCTGCTGCTTCTTCTCTTCCTGCTGCTGCTGCTGCTGCTGTTGTTGGTGTTGCGAAGGGAGCGACAGCAGCAGCAGCAGCAGCAGTGGCAGCAGCAGCAGCACCAGCAGCAGAAGTAGCAATCCCAGGCCCCACACCCCCAGCCCCTCTCCCGCCAGCAGCAGCAGCATCATCAGCAGCAGCAGCATCCCCATCAGCAGCAGCAGCAGCAGCAGCAGCATCAGTCTGCAGCAATATGTCTTGTGTATATCTTCGACTGTCTTTAAGTTTTAATGTAAATGATATATGGGGAAGGCAACACAAGACAGGGGATCCTCTCCAATCCTTGCTTACTCCTACGCGTCTCCTCCTTCTCCTGCTGCTGTTGCTGCTGCTGTTGCTGCTGTTGCTGCTGCTGCTGCTGCTGCTGCTGCTGCAGGGGGGCAGGTGTATAGGGTGTGGGGCGGCAGCATCAGTAGAAAGAAGAGAAGATGAAGGTAAGTAGAGGAGAGATAATTGTGTTAAGTTAAGAAGCCACAGAGGACAATAGCAGCAAATACTTAAACAGCAGCCATCAAAATAGGCCTCTACACAAATATCTAGAGACCCCACCTCCTGCTGCTGCTGCTGCTGCTGCTGCTGCTGCTGCTGTTGCTGCTGCTGCTGCTGTTTGTCTTGATGCGGCTGCGGACAGCTAACCACAAAAGACACTGACCATGGGGTCTGCCACGCCTCTGCTGCTGCTGCTGCTGCAGCAGCAGCAGCAGCAGCAGATTGCTCCCTCTCAAACGCAGAGGAAGCACCGTCCCAGGGTACAGCTGCTGCTGTATTCAAAATGCTGCTGCTGCTGCTGCTGCTGCTGCTGCTGCTGCTGTGTGCGCGACGGACCGCACGAGGTAGGATACCTGTGGGGTGTCCTGCTGCTGCTGCTGCGCGGTGCTGCTGCAGACCCTCTTCTTCTTCTGTGTTGCTGCTGCTGTTGCTGTTGCTGCTGTCGAGTCGTAGACGAGTGTTGCTGCTGCATGCCCTGTTGTATGGAAGACCATCACCAGCAGCAGCAGCAGCAGCAGCAGCAGCAGATGCATGTAGTCTGAGTTTTGCTGCTTCACTAGCAGCAGCATCGTCCCTCCCACGGCTAACTCTTCGACTCCCAGCAGCAGCAGCAGCAGCTGCTGCTGCTGCAGCAGCAGCAGCAACAGCAGCAGGAGGAGGAGGACTCTGGTGGTGCTGTTTGTTGCTGTCAGCAGCAGCAGCAGCAGCAGCAGCAGCATTTGATCTTGCTGCAGGGGGGGCGATGAGTATGGGATCTGAAAACAAATTAGAGTTATGGAGACGAAGAGAGAAGGACAGAGGATATGCTGCATTAAACGATGTCAGACCTGTCTGTACACCTGGAGACAGAGAAAAAAGAGAAACGCGAAGAGGAGGATCTTGCAGCACTTGACACTCCACCGGGCTGCAGATACACCGCAATCACAACACACTCACAGATAGATAGATAGATAGATAGATAGATAGATAGACAGATAGATAGACAGATAGATAGATAGATAGATAGCTATGTAGGTAGCTAGCTAGGTAGGTAGCTAGCTAATAGGTAGCTGGATAGATAGACAGCTGGATAGCTAGCTAGCTAGGTGATTGACAGATAGTAATATTGTTAGCTAGCTAGCTAGCTAGCTAGCTAGCTAGCTAATAGACAGCTAGCTAGCTAGCTAGCTAGTGGGGAGCTAGCTAGCTAAACAGATAGAGGGATAGCTAGACAGATAGACAGATAGACAGATAGCTATGCAGGTAGCTAGCCACACAGCTAGGTAGCTAGCTAGCTAGCAAGCTAGCTAGCTGCGCAGCCAAGAAGCCACACGCAGCTAGTGAGCTATCTATCTCATCTGTGTCTATCTTCTCTGTCTTTGTTTATCTATCTCTCTACCTGTCTCTCTATCTAGCAATCAAC
>OY986959.1:1422778-1425278 GCA_963920595.1 Eimeria praecox
TGTTGCTGCTGTTGCTGCTGTTGCTGCTGCTGCTGCTAAGCATGTCCCCTGGTGCTAGGAGGAGCACCCCACGGTGTACGTACACCTGAAGGGCGCAGAGCTGAGCGCACCGCAGCAGTTTTCGGAGTGTAGATATTATTTTTCTTGGCCCTGCAGCAGTAAGAGGGGGAGGAGCTGCTGCTGCTGCTGCTGCTGCTGCTGCTTCATTGGTTGTTGTTGCTGCTGCTGCTGCTGCTGTGTCTCTCAACTCCGCAGCAGCCCCATAGAGAGAACGCGCTGTCTCCGTCAGAACAAGACAACAGCTGCAGGCCCATCTACCTAACAATCGAATACTTGCTGCATCTGCATGCATACGTAATCCCGCTCTCATACACTGCTGCTGCTGTTGCTGCTGCTGCTGCTGCTGCTGCTGCTGCTGCTGCTGCTGGGGTGGGAGAGGTAGGAACTGCAGCTTCAAGGCTCCGTCGGTGTCTGTGGGGCTAAGACGCCAGGGGACAGACAGCTGCAGCAGTGCAGCAGCAGCAAGAGGCAGATGAGGAGATAGCTGCAGCAGACAGCCAGACGGAAAGATAAGGCTTCCTATAGATATACTAAAGTGCTGCAGCAGCAAGACTGCGTGGTTTGTTGATGCGCCTCCTCCTCGATATTGCTGCTGCTGCTGTTGCTGCTGCTGTTGCTGCTGTTGTTGCTGCTGTTGCTGCTGCTGCTGCTGCTGCTGCTGTTGCTGTTGCTTTTGTTGTTGCTGCGGTGATACATGCTGCTGCACGCGATGATGCAGCAGATGCTCCGTCTGCTGCTGCTGCTGCTGCTGCTGCTGCTGTTGCTGCTGCTGCTGCTGCTGGTGTGGGGTGTTAAGGGTGAGGGAGAGACTAGGTAGCTGCAAGGTGAGCCAAAGGACTCCGTCAGGAGACACGGAGACAGCCGAATTTGCTGCAGAGACACTCCGAAGCACAACAGGAAAGCCAAGCAGCAGACGACGAAGACACCCCACAGATGCAGCAGGAACTGCAGCAGGAACTGCAGCAGAAGCAGCAGCAGCAGCAGCACCAGCAGCAGCAGGTGCAGCAGCAGCAGGTGCTGCTGATGAGGAGGAAGGGGAGGAGGAGGAGGAGGCCTCTGAAGTCAAACCGTCAGCATCCACGCGGTCGTCCTCGACTGTTCCTGCTGCTGCTGCTGCTGCTGCTGCTGTTGCTGCTGCTGCTGCTGCTAATGCTGCTGCGCTCGGCGGGCTAGCCTCCGCAGCTTCTGCAGCAGCAGCAAACCTTAATGGTGTTGCTTCTTCTGCTGCAGACTCTCCACCGACAGCAGCACAATTGCTGGGCTGCTGCTGCAGCAACGGGACTGCAGCAGCAGGGAGACCAGCAGCAGCCGGGATGCTGTTGCTGTTGCTGCTGCTGCTGCTGCTGCTGCTGCGGCTGCCCGCCGCTACGGGGTCTGCTTTGAGGCTGGCAGCAAGAGAGAGAAGACATCGTCTAATCTCAGCGGATTCGGAGGTCACCTTGAAGCCCCAAGCACCTGCACACAGCAGCAGCAGCAGCAGCAGCAGTAGCAGCAGCAGCAGCAGTAGTAGTAGTATGAGAAACAGGACATGCAGCAGCAGCTACTGCTGCAGCAGCAGAAGCAGAAGCAGCCACAAAGCCAGCCTCCTTACCCGCAGCAGCAGAAACACAACAACCCCACATATTCGAAGCAGTGATACGTTATGTATACACTGCAGCAAGCAGCAGCAGCTGCTGCTGCTGCTGCTGTTGCTGTTGCTGCTGCTGCTGCTGCTGTTGCTGCTTACCTGCATGGGCAACCAGCGCAGCACAAAGCTGCAGACGAAGAGCCTCTAATGAAAGCTCCACCGCCACCTCCCGGCCTGCTGCTGCTGCTGCTGCTGCTGCTGTTGTTGCTGCTGCTGCCTCTGCTGCTGCTGCTGCTGCTGCACTGCCTTGCCCTCCTCGATTCCAGTCTCTAGAAACGTTCGAGACGGGCTGCCTCATCATTTGCTGCTGCTGCTGCTGCTGCTGTTGCTGCTGCTGCTGCTGCTGCTGCTGCTGCTGCTGTTTGTCGGTAGGAAGCAGCTGCAGCAGCAGAGCGAAGCGGCCGGGAGGCCGGCAGGGAGGTAACGCCAGAATTTCTGTTGTTGTTGCTGCAGGTTTTGCTGCTGCTGCTTCTGCTTCTGCTGCTGCTGCTGCTGCTGAGGGGCGATGCCGCTTACCACGTCTATGGTGTCTGCTGCTGCTGCTGTTGTTGTTGTTGTCGCGGCTTTGTTGCTGCTGTTGCTGCTGCTGCTGCTGCTGCTGCTGCTGCGACAGCCAAGTAGGAGAAGGCAGAGGGTTTATATCTAAGTTTAAGCAATCTTGTACATGCAGCGCTTCAACACCAAAGAGGAGATGCAGCACCTCTCCTGACCTTGCTGCTGCTGCTGCTGCTGCAGCAGCAGCTATTGCTGCTGCTGCTGCTGCTGCTGAGGAGGAGCTCTTCTGTGGTCGGCGAGCGCCCGAGACTGAAGCTG
>OY986959.1:1427778-1432778 GCA_963920595.1 Eimeria praecox
ATCGAAGGCAACAGAGACAGAAACACCCGGTGGCTCCTCTCCCGCTGCTGCTGCTGCTGCTGCTGGTGCTGCTGCTGCTGCTGTCGTCGGTGTTGTTGCTGCTGCTGCTGCTACTTCTGCTGCTGCAGCCTTTCGAGTTAGAGACACCATAGAGTAGCAAGACACAGGCAGCAAGACAGGCAGCCAGCTTCCAACTTTGGGACGATGGCTGCTGCTGCTGCTGCTGCTGCTGCTGCTGCTGTTTCTTCTGCTGCTTCTGCTGCTTCTCATGCTGCTGCTGAAGGAGGCGTTGCTGCTGCAGCAGCAGCAGCGGCAATCACTGAGGAGTGGGAGAGTGGAGAGACTGAGGCCAGTTAACGAAAGAGACAAAGCCGGGTCCTCACAGACTTTCAAACAGAGACTGCTGCTGCTGCTGCTGCTGCTATTGTTGCTGCTGCTGCTGTTATTGTTGTTGCTGCCGCTGCTGCTATTGTTGCTGCTGCTGCTGCTGCCGCTGCAGCAGCAGCAGAGCTGGGTGTGCTGTGACCGGGGAGCCAACAGCATTTCCGTGGGGCCACATTCGAGGCAGAGGGCCCCCCCACACAATCTTAGGGGGGCCCCCTCAGGCTGTACACCCCTGAAGGGGGCCCCCCTTAGGGTGCCCCACAGACCCCTGCTGCTGCTGCTGCTGCTGCTGCTGCTTCCAGCAATCCCTTCAGCAGCAGCAGCAGCAGCAGCAGCAAAAGCTGCAGCAAAGTGCTGCTGCCCCGCCTCCATGCATTGAGTCGCAAGCATACGAAGCTTCAGTCCCTCAAAAGCAGCAGACACCCGCAGTTGCTGCTGCTGCTGCTGCTTCTGCTGCTGTTGCTGCTGCTGCTGCAGCAGCAGCAGCAGCCTGTGGTCTTCCTCAGGGGCCCCCAGCTGTGCTGCTGCTCTGTAGAAACTGCTGAGGCTTGCTGCAGCAGCAAAGAGAAAGGAGACACTTCCTGAAGCATTCACAGGGGCAACATGAACACGGAGAGACAAACAACTGTCCCCAACGTTCTGCTGCTGCTGCTGCTGCTGCTGCTGCTGCTGGTGCTGGTTTTGCTGCTGCTGTTGCTGTTGCTGCTGCTGCTGCCGGTGTTGCTGCTGCTGATGATAGCCCTGGTCCTGCTGCTGCTGGCGATTTGCTTCGGGCGATGGTGTTGCTGCTGAGGGTTGTAGGAGACACGATGCTGCGTTGGTGTTGCTGCTGCTGTCTCCTCTCCTGAGGTGTATGTACACTGCAGGAATGAAGTCGTCTTCCTCTTCGGCCTGTGGGGCGAAGGGAGCAGACAAAAGGGAGACAGTGGATGGCTGCCGAGACACCCGAGAGGCAGCAGCAGAAACCTCTTCACCAGCACCAGCACCAGCAGCAGCAGCAGCAGCAGGAGCAGCAGCAGGAGCAGCAGCAGGAGCAGCAGCAGCAGAATGCCAGCCAGGGATATCTCCCCCACGGGCTGCACTATCCGAGTCTCCCCCCTCCGCTGCAGGGTCTCCTGCTGCCTCCTTGTTGTTGCTGCTGTTGCTGCTGCTGTTGCTGCTGCTGCTGCTGCTGTTGTTGCTGCTGCTGCTGCTGCTGCTGCGCGGTATGTGGGGCCCGCAGGTGAGAGCGAAGCGGTTTGTGCCTGTGTTTTCGAAGTTGAGAGAAGACACAGACACACAAGCAGCAGACAGCAGCAGCCCCCTGCCAGCAGCAGCAGCAGCAGCAGCATTAGCAGCAGCAGCAGTAGCAGCAGCAGCTGCTGCTGCTGCTGCAGGCTTTGGTTCTGCTGCAGGTGTATTGGCCTTAAGAGAAAGGCTCGCTCCCTGTAGAGACAGACGAAGGTGTTTGCTGCTGTCGTTGGAGTGTACGTACACCTCAATCTTTTTGGTTGAGACGCTAAGATAAATAAAAGATAGAGAGAGAAGACTCAGGTCAGGCATACGAGTTGTTGTAGAAGTTGTAGTGGTAGGAGGAGGAGTAGGAGTAGTAGGAGTAGTAGTAATAATAATACTAGAAGTAGAAGAAGGAGAAGGAGAAGGAGGAGGAGGAGGAGGAGAAGAAGAAGAAGATAAAGAAGAAGAAGAAGATAAAAAAGAAGAAGAGACATGGGCAGGTGGAGAGACACCCAACTGCCCATTCATCTCCGTTGAACTGCCCTCGCTGCTGCTGCTGCTGCTGCTGCTGTTGCCGCTGCTGCTGCTGTTGCTGCTGCTGCTGCTTCGCGAATTTGCTGTTGTTGAACGCCGCAGGGGAGGGGGCAGCCAGGAAGGACGAGGCGGCAACGGGCTTGGTCCTGCTGCTGTTGTTGCTGCTGCTGCTTCTGCTGCTGCTGCTGCTGCTGTTGTTGTTGTTGCTGCTGCTGCAGCTGCTGGTGTTGTTGCTGCTGCTGAGGAACGCTCTGCACCTGAAAGGCGAGTCCTAGCTTCTTCTTCCTGCTGCTGCTGCTGTTTCTGTTGCTGCTGCTGCAGCTGCTGCTGCTGTGATTGTTGTTGCTGCTGCTGCTGCAGCAGCAGCAACAGCTGCTGCTGCTGCTTGTGTCTGCGGTGGGTCTTTGCCACCCCACACAGCAGCGCAGCAGCATCTAGCAGCATCTCCTCTCTCAGCAGCAGCTGCAGCGGAGATATATTAATAAAAACCCTAACAGACAGCTTGTGCTGCTGCTGCTGCTGCTCCTCCTCCTCCTGGGGCTGCTGCAGCACATGCAGCTGCTGCAGCTGCCCATACACCCGGGGATGCGTCTTCACATCGAGCATTTGCTGCTGCTGCTGTTGCTTCTTATCTTCTTCAGCCACAGGAGTTTCTGTCGATGCAGCAGAAGCAGCTGCTGCTGTTGCTGCTGCTGCTGCTGCTGTTGCTGCTGCTGTTGCTGCTGCCGGTTGTAGGGTTTTTGTACGGGGGTTTGTGACGTTGTTTTCGGTTGCTGCTGCATCGGCTTCTGCTGCTGCTGCTGCTGCTGCTGCTGCTGCAGCAGCAGCAGCAGCAGCAGATGGCAGCAGCAGTCTGCTGCAGGGGTGTAAAGTGTCTCCTTCCTCGTCTCCGAAGGCCCAATTAAGAGACAGACGGAGACAAAGGTTTTTGAAGATAACACTGCAGCAGAGACAGCAGCAGCAAATCATACCATGTCTGTCTGCCTCTGTCTCTGTCTGTCTCTGTCTGTCTCTGTCTGTCGCTATCTATCTGTCACTCTGTCTCTGTCTGTCTCTCTGTCTGTCTCTGTCTCTCTGTCTGTCTCTCTGTCTCTCTCTGTCTCTCTCTGTCTCTCTCTCTCTACCTCTCTCTCTCTGTCTCTCTCTTTCTCTGTGTCTCCTCTGCACTTTGGTTTGTTTTTTCTTCTTCTGCTGCTGTTGCTGCCCCGCGATCGGCTTACCCCTGATCCTGCTGCTGTTGCTGCTGCTGCTGTTGCTGCTGCTGCTGTTGCTGCTGCTGCTGCTGCTGCTGGAATGCAGCAGCAAAAGCTGGTGATGCGGGGTGTATCTGCTGTCTTGACGTTAAATGCCAGCAGCAGCTTCTCCAGTAAGCAGACACACCCACAACATCAATACAGCTCGTGCCCTTCCTATCTGCTGCTGCTGCTGCTGCTGCTGCTGCTGTTGCTGCTGCTGCTGCTGCTGCTGCTGTGTCTGTTTGAGTGTGTATGCTGCCCCACACTTCTTCAAAATTCATAACTTCACCGCCTAGAGAGAATGCAGCCCCACACTCACTGTATTGCTGCAATGACCTTGCTGCTGCTGCTGCTGCTGCTGCTGCTGCTGCTGTTGTTGCTGCTGTGTCTGCTGCTGTTGGTGTTGCTGTTGCTGCTGGTGCTGCTTCTGTTGGAGATGCAGCACCCGCTGCTGCTGCTGCTACTGCTGCTTCTGCTGCAGCTTCTATAGCGTCTGCTGCTGGTGCTATAGCATCTTCAGCGTCTAGTGCTGCTGCTGCTTCTGCTGCTGCGTCTGCTGCTGCTGCTGCTGCTTCTGCTGCTGCTTCTGCTGCTCCTGTTCCTGCTGCTGCTGCTGTTTCTTGTTCTGCTGTGTCTGCTGCTGTGTCTGCTGCTGCTGATGTTGCTTGTGATGCTGCTTCTCCGTCTTCTGCTGCCGCTGCTGCTGCTGCTGCTGCTGCTTCAGCTGCTGTTTGCGGTTCTGTTTCTGCTTCTTTTGCTGCTGCTGCTGCAGTTCCTGTTGTTGCTGTTGTTGCTGTGGCTGCTGCTGCTGTTGTTGTTGTTGCTGCTGCTGCTGCTGCTGCTGCTGGCTTAAGAGAGACAGAAGTAAGAACGACCCCACACTGTAGGGGTTTGAGGCGAGATCCTATAAACCCGCTGTCTCTTCTCCCCCTCCATCGTAATCCCTGCAGCAGCAGCTGCTGCTGCAGCTGCTGCTGCTGCTGCTGCAGCTGCTGCTGCTGCTTGTGCTGCTGTCCTTGTTGTTCCCACGGATTGTCTGCAGCTGCTGCTGCTGCTGCTGCTGCAGCAGCAGCAGCAGCAGCAAAGTGCGCCCTTGCGAGTGGGTCTTCTAGTCTCAGGTGTATGTCCTCAATGTGTAGATACACCCGACGACTGAGCAGCAGCAGCAGCCGCCGCAGCAGCAGCTGCTGAAGGCCTCCTCCTCCACCATCCTTGCCGTTGCTGTTCTTCTTGTTGTTGTTGCTGCTGCTGCTGCTGTTGCTGCTGGTACTGCTGCTGCTGCTGCTGCTGCTGCTGGAGGGGTTGTTGCTGTTGGTGAGGAGGTCTCCTAGGCTTCGCCACAAGCGAGAAAAGAAGGCTTTGTGCGGCTGCTGCTGCTGCTGCTGCTGCTGTTGCTGCTGCTGCTGCTGCTGCTGTTTTTGCTTGAAGTCTTCGTCTGCTGTGTCTCTCTGTGTGGATATGAGTGCATATACGCGGTGTACATACAGCTCAATGGGGCCGTGCTGCTGCAGCAGCAGCTGCTGCAGCAGCTGCTTCCACGAGGCCTTTATTCTTATTTCTCCTATCAACAGCGACTGCAGCAGCAACGTAGGAGAGAGAGAAACGCCCTGACATACTAACGTCTTCAGCAGC
>OY986959.1:1435278-1468079 GCA_963920595.1 Eimeria praecox
AAGAAGAAAAGAGGAAGAAGGAGAGAAATAAACAATAATTAAAGAGAAGAAGACGAGAAGCAGACTCTGCTCCCCTCTGTTCTACTTTGTTTAGGGTTTAGGGTTTAGGGTTTAGGGTTTTAAACTGAGCAGTCTTCTCTGTATTCTGTTTGTTTATCTATCTGTCTCTTTTCTCTTCTTTCTTCTTCTATTTCTTCTCCTTATGTTTATTTATCTATCTCTCTCTCTCTGTCTCCTTGTCTGTCTCCTTAAGCTCTATCTCTATCTCCACTTACTTTCTATTGTCTCGAATGTGTTGACTGTTTGTTTGTTTTTATGTTTGTCTCTGTCTCTTTCCTCGCTCCCTATCTATCTCTCTCTGTCTCTGTCTCTATCTCTCCCTGTCTCTGTCTCTATCTGTCTCTGTCTCTATCTGTCTCTGTCTCTATCTGTCTCTGTCTCTGTCTGTCTATGTCTCTATCTGTCTCTGTCTCTGTCTGTCTCTGTCTCTATCTGTCTCTGTCTCTCTCTGTCTCTGTCTGCGTCTCTGTGTCTCTGTCTCCGTCTTTCTGCTTTTAATCAAATAATTTGATTCGAAAAAGTTAAAAAGAAACAACGAAAGACAAACAAAACCAGAAAAAGACCAAGAGAAATATATATATATATATATATATATATATATATATATATATATATATATATATATATATATATATATATATATATATGTATATACATATATGTATATATATACATATATATATATATATATATATATGTATATATTCTTTATAATGTGTATATATGCGTACTAAGCTCTGTTTCGTTTTTTGTGTCTTCTCTGTCTCTGCAAGCAGTTATTAACGTAGACAGAAAAAGACAGGAAAGCAAACAAAAGACTAAATAAAACAAAACTCAAAATAAATAAACAAAAAAATTAGAAGAAGACATTCAACACACAACAAATAAGACAGAGAGAAAAGGAGAGAGAGAGAGAGAGAGCGAAAGAGAGGAAGAGAAAGAGAGAGAATGTCCTTCTCCTGCTCTTCTCTCTTTCTCTCTCTTCTTCTCTCTCTCTCTTCCTCTCTCTCTTCCTCTCCTCTCTCTTGTCCTCTCTCCTCTGTGTCTCTGTCTCTCTGTCTCTGTCTCTCTATCTCTCTTTTCTTATACTTTTTCGTTTAATTTCTCCTACTCATCTGTCTTTATGTCTTCGTATATAGAAATTTATTTGTATGTATTGCTAGTATATATATATATATATATATATATATATATATATATATATATATATATATGAAGCCGTCGTTATTATTATTATTAGGACGCGAATAATAATAATAATAATGATAACAATGTTTACTACTAACAATGAAATATACAAAAATTTAAATACTATACAGAATATAACTTATCTCCAGACGGCGCTCTCATTTATTATCAGAGATCGAAGGCGCATCCGGCAGAGTAGGATTCTCCCAGGTATCGAATTTACTAAGGAATTTTGGTCTTGGCGGGGGTTTAAGAGGAGGGTTAGTTAGATGGCTTGGCTTGAGGAAAGAAGTATATTTGGTTCTTAAGAAACAGACTTGTCTATTTTCTTCTTTACTGCGAACGTGCTCAGTACGATATCTCCACAGATCTGTCCTTAATAACTCTTCCCTCTCCTCAGGTAATACATTACACAGCAGTATATTTCTATCAACTTCGTGTGTATATTTGACTCTCCCATAGACAAGAGAAACTAGAGAAGAATCTTTACTTACTCCTACATTCTCTCCAGGGTATATCTTCTGATGACGCCGTCTTCTCTTTGTTTCAAAGCCCCAAGCTATATAACGTCTTTGTTTTACTAATATTACCCCTGGAGTAACATACTCTGCAGATAATCTACGAACCCCTATGTGTGCTTTCTGGCTTTGCCCCGTCGGAGATGCTCTGCTTCTTCTTCGATAGGAGGACGACTTCACCATCTTGTATCGTAAGCTCTGTCGCAAGCAATTCAAAGATACAGCGAAGCTTGTTGGAGCCCCTCCATGTACACCCCAACATAATATACTAGTGTTATTCCTTGGGTAAATAGATGAGGGATTAGAAGAAGAGGAGGACGCATCTTTCAGAAAATGCCCCCGAGAGAATAAGAAAGAAGAATCATTCAACTTCTTCTTCACACGAGAAGAAACATAAGTCGAAGAAGAAGGTGTATTTGATTTACGCTCCCCCTCCATACAACAATAGACAACAGATCTTCTTGAGAATTCAGAAACACAAGATACACTAATAACACGAGGCGAGGCAACTGCAGATACACCCCAAGAACATCGCATACCACGATTCTCTTGATGGCTATGAGGGCGAATACAAATCCCACCCACACTCACAAACCCACGCACACCTACATTATATTCGCCTACACCCACACCTACATAAGAAGAGCCTAGAGAAGGTGAAGGAAACCCTAGGAGGTGACGGAGCCCTGGCAATCCACACGGGGCCCTCAGACCCAACCCTCTCAACAGACAACCTCCTGCCTGCATCGGAGGAGGCCGCGTCTTCCCTCTTTCATCAGTGAAGAGAAAGAAGAAAGAGAATACATTACGCCTCAAATCCCGAACCTCCACAACACAAATCCTACGACGGCCATGAGCAGGGGATCGACAGAGGAAAGATGAATCCGCCGCCTAAGACGAAATCTACTTGTTGAAATAGGAGGAATAACCCCCTCTTGAATACGCTTGTATGTGTACACTGCAAACACAATCAAAACAACTTTAGAGATTTACACGCAAACAGAGCCAAATGCTGCTCTTGTATAGAAGACGCCGAGGGGCCCTAGGAAGGGAATACCTACTACCGTCTTCAGTAGCTTGCTTGCAGCCGCGCACAGGTGCACATACTGCTTCTGCCATGGGTTCCTCGAGTAACAAACCTTCTTGTCCTGAATTTCATATCTTTATATATTAAATTAAAGCATTTAACTCAATTTCTACTAGATATTTCCTAGTATTCAAAGACACAAAGAAGTATCCATAGACACAACCCGCCCGAGGCATCATCATAGCTGTGGTACGAGGCGGCTGCAAGGCAGCCAGTTCCTTTAGGTGAATCTGTGTAGAAAGAAAGTCCCCTTAGTAAAGACACCTGCATTAACCACCTGAAAAGAATTAATACAAATAAATACACACCTGAACTTGCAAAAATGGCTGCACAAAGCCCTCCAATTACCGACATCGACCCTGAGTCGGAGCTGTATCAGGATGCGGTGGCCCAAGGCGCCATAGCCAAAGCGAGATACGAAAAAGAAGAAGACATATCCAAACACATCAAGGATTTCTTCGACGCCAAATATTCACCCAATTGGCATTGCGTCGTGGGCAGGGATTTCGCAAATTGTTCTTCATGCGAACACAAAACTAACATTTTCTTTTATGTGGGGCAAATCGCCATCCTCTTGTATAAACTCGGGTAGACGAGAGGAGCGGCAATAGTTCTCCCTCCTTTAGATCCCTAAACGGTATTTCCAACTCCTCCTTTTCTCATTCCAGAGAACCAGAGATAAGGAGGTATCGATGGCTCTTCAAAAACAAAGACACCCTGAGGATTTCGCTCGCTCTGGTGTCTACCCGCCCCTGGGGTAACTTGGATGCTGAGTTCGAGATGAGGCTTGATCTAAAGTTCCTTTGTTTTCTAACACTGCTTTTCGCCTCAAATAACGTTCCAGCAGACTCCTTCGGCTTTTCCCGGAACCAGTTGTGGAGTGCCTTTGGTGGCCAGGGCGTTTTGGCCAGCAACAGAACAGAACTCAGCGGGCAGGTGAATTTTCAATTCCCGCTAGTTATCCGTGCACAGTCTGCAACAACGCTTCTAATGAAGAAGAAAGAGCGCCGGAATTTCGTGATCTTGGAATGCACTGAAGCGCGGGCTGAGGGAAAGCCCCCGTCGAGGTACACAACAACCAAGAACCGCAGAAACACACCCCAACCTCTCCAACTTCGTAAATACAACAAGTTTTTAAAGCGCCACACGATCCATAGAGAAATTAAATAGTTATCCGCAAATCTGAAGTGCATGTTTCAACGGAATATGCATCCGCAAACTCCCGGAGCTGCATAGTTTTGAGCCAGGGGAGACGAGAATGTGAACTACTTTTTCAGTTTTCCACGCATAAAGCGTGCAACTAACCGGTACGTACCGGAAATGTCACTTTTTTTGAAGGCTGGACTTGAAATTCGGTCTGGCAATTTGCCGCTTTGCAGGTAGACTCAATGGGTGGCCTATGCGGCAAAAGGAGCATAAGTCATTTAAGACTTGTTATTTATCATTTTTTTACATGTGCTCGTGAAGCTTTGGTTTTGTAATCACTTTCTTTGCGGTCAGAGCTTGAACGAGGAGGTGAGTGGCTTAAGATACTCATACCAGTAGTATGCAGGATATCTGTGGGAAGTGTTCACGTGCTGGCCTAGTTAACAGTAGAATGAACAGCTTTCATGCACATGTATCAGGTACGCGCAAGCAGAAAGCAGTATAAAATTCACAGTGGAGAGTTGCACGCTTTCAAATCGAGTTTGACTGGAAGCGATACGGAAAGTCGATGGGCAGGCCGTCAATAGGCATGTTGATGATATTTGCAGATTTCGAAAACCCATTGTTGAACAGAATAGCTTTCGAAGCGAGCAAGAGCGAATAATATAACGAGTTACTATGCTTCTAACGGTCTTGTGTGCGAAAAAAAGAAGTGAACAGATTCCGGTGGGCGGCGGGCGTTGAGCTGTCTGTACTTCCGAGAGCAGGTGCACGGTGCATGGTTGGTTCGGGTGTCTGAGGTCTCTCATGAGCACCATATCCTCATTTTTCTCGTACTTTGTTGAGTAATTCGGCGAGAGAGTTGCCGAGCGGAGGCAAATCACTGACACCGACAAAGAGTGGCGAAGATGTTGCATGTGCTACGCGATGATGTATTCCCATAAGCCACGTCGACTGTTTCCTACGCCAATTCAAAACCATGGATTGCAAGAACGTTCTGATGTCGGAAGGAGTTGTGGAGCCGCTTTTCCAGCTCCTTGTGCACAAGGTCACGATTGCTAAGTTTGACTTACTCAGAGATCTTGGTACGACTCTCTTCAGATACCGCTACATTGACACTGGGGAACTTACTAGGCTTTTGTCTCAGCCAAAAAGAAAGCGCTGCCCGATTGCCCGGAGGATTCCGAAGGTACATATAGCACTTGAAGTGATGCCAACTATAAAAATTCGTCAATGGAAATGAACAGAGTTTTTTGAACATGGCACGGTGTTATTTCTGGGCTCCTTCGGCCAAGCAGCAGGCCTCGAACTTCAACTTTGGTACTTCAGATAGCATTTTTCTCCAGTCTCTATCAGATCCACTTTGAAAATATTTGTGCCAGGCTATGCCCAAACGGTAAAATTTGCACCTGCTGAAGCCTTTGTGAATCGCTAAAAAAGGTTTCTTAGGAGATCGAGAGGACTGGGACGCGCTCACCATAACCATATCAAACGAAGGTAGCATAGCTCTTAATTGGCTCCTTTAAAATCTCCACGTCATAAAGCAATTGCAGGCACTGAAGGTAGCGAGCGCATTTGCACACGCGTGTATATCTGAAAAAAGTCACAATGGCTGACAGATCTGCCTGATGTCACGAAGCTCACCCTCCTCGATGCCCGAGACGAAATCAAAGAGATTTCATCTTGTGAAACCGTGGGAATCTGCAGAGCGAAACGTGGCTACGTCCGCTTCTTTTTTAATTGGACAGATCACAACATCCTTCGAGTCAGTCCTATCCTTATTCCCTTCGCTGGCAAGTGCTTCAAAAGCGCTCAGGTTGGGAGTCGTCTGGTCCTGAAAGTGGAAATGCGTTTCCTGCGTCGGCTGATCCACATTGACTCGGAGCCAAATCGAGGAGCATCACCTGGTTCACTGCAGTGTGATGTGTTCGAATACTTGTCTGGAAAGTAAGGAAATGACCCGAAGGGAAGCCCAAAGCCGATGCCATGTGGAGTTTCTTCAGATTCTTCAAGGAGGCAACTGGTACGGCCTACGCCCACTGGCTTTTTCAACCCAGCTGATCCATCTGTGGTCAGATCGTGTAGTCGTTCAAGTGGGCTCACGAAGTATGTTGAGATTATATTCCCGAAGCACTGCAGTGCCGCATGTATACGCTCTCTAAAGGGGTACTTTGCAGCAAAGCCCTTCTATCCTGCCGCTCACCAGTGTTCGAAAGGATGTTTTCGGGTATGTCAAGTGAACTGTCTGGAAAAATCCTTCGTTTATTCAAGGAGCAGGAAGCTTCAAAGAGGCAAACTCGAGCTTCATAGCCTTAGAGGACATGGACACCGACGTTGCCATCATGCTCATCGAATGGATACAAGAAGACAGGTACGATGGTACCGCTCTGAACATTATTTGCCTTGACACGTACCTAAAGGGCTTTTGCAGGCTGCCTGATTCCGCTGATCTGAATTGGACTAGGTGCATGCGTGTTCTGATGGCCGCCGACAAGTTCCAAGTCCACACACTGGTAAAGATCACGCTAAGCTTGTTTCACCTAGGCCATAAATAGTAATTTTTCTGCAAAGGTGCACTACTGCATTTGCCATCTTCGTCGCCTGCTCACTCAAGGAAGCGTGACATTCGACGAGATCATTGTAGTTCGCAAGATGTTGCAACAGTGCACAGGAACAAACACTACAAAATTGGGTACGCTGACGCGCTTCTGCATTCACTAAAGCCTCCAGAGAATTGCGTTCTTAGCTAGGGACTGTGAAGCCTATGTAGCTGCTCGAGCGGCATCCGACCCATCGAAGATGTGGAGCATCCTGGACTGCGGAAGCATCGAGATAAGAAAAACATGTGGCAAGGGCAATTCAACTGCCACATAATCCTGGACGAACGCATTTTGTTGGCTGTGCCTGCCGCTGTCGAAAACTGCAATCTATGGCGCTGAACCCTCTGCACCCTAGCCTAGTTCTAGTCACCCACACGCATTCCTTGAAGCGAAGTGCCAGCTGATAACAGATGTACTTTAGGCTGAATAGTCTAATTAAAAAGTTTACAAACACTTAAGCTGCAGCTTTACTAATTCGTAATCCTTCATTGCCTCAAAAACACCAATACCTTCAAAGTTCAGCATTAGTTTGCAGTTCGGACCCCCCAACAGCCTAAAACCGGCTTAAAACACTATCTTGCAACAAAGCGACAATTCGAAAGTCGCTTTGTTGTAGGGGCATCGCTTTGCCTACCAATGCAAAGCCTTCATATCAGCCACTACGCTGTGTCGGCATTGCAGAACAACCACCTACGCATCATATTGTTCCAGGGAATTTACACACAAATTTCCCTTGGTGCAAATCTCTTTAAAAAGAGCCACCATGAGGAGCAGCGCTGGGCAGAGGAAGGCAAGCGAGCGCACTAGAGGTGCAACAGTTCGCACGCCTACGACGAAGAGTCCTTTCTATTTTCGGCTCCCTGGAAAGTGCACGCATCACACGAATTGCAAAATGATGCAATACCCCCGCCACGCATAAGACTGTCAAACGTGGGCTACACGCGAGCGTTTACAGTCTGCAATGCCACCCTGGTTCCAATGGTGCAAGACTCACTGTCACGCCATCATTCTTATTTGTCTCTGTTGCAGCGGTTGCTGATTCAGCAGAATTCCCCGCCTCCTTTGCATCTTCTTGCTTTGTGCCTGCTGCTCCGTCCGTCTCGGCAGCCTGTTTTTTCCTTACAACTTTTGGAGCTTCCTCCATGTCAAACTCCTCTTCTTCATCGCTCGAGTTTACACACATATCGCCTGATGACGCACAAATCACATATCACCGTGTATATAAACTTCTCTGTCGAAGACAAGCACACGTGCGAAAATTAGATGATGCTGACAGTGCGTACCGAGCATCTGTTGGAAGAGAGTCGGTTCCTCATCCAGCTTCACATCTTCGGGATGTACAAAAACTTCGCGTGGCTTTTCCTCGGGCGTATATGCTGCAAAAGCGTTCACGCACAAGCACGAGAGCGAATTTGCAGCATCTAGAGCAAACCCAAGGGGTGGCAAAACCTCATATTAGCATGTAATTTACCTCTAAACTCCACATCAATTGTGACGTCCACTCCCGCATAGGAGTCGCACGATGCGACAACTGTCATTACGTTCTTTCCAGGCCTTCCAACTCTAAATTGCAAGCTCTCCTTGACTACTCTTTCCAAGTTTCTGGATTTCAGGAAATTAATGAGACGCCCTGCAACACAGTGTAGTACACGAACACGAGACGCATTGCATTTGCCTCGACCGAATTGCAGACTTGATTTACTACCTTGACTGTCCTGTCGCTTACCTCCAGTAACACTGTCGCCCTTTTCCTTTAAAAATATCCACCATTCTTCGTATTTCGGTTCTTGGAAGTAAGGTGCATGAACTGCTCCAGCAGCTTCGCCTTCCTGTTACCACCACAATAACAAACGCAGAGTGGCGAGAGTGCGTTTCCCTACACATCAACCCCCTCTACAGCTAATGCAGCCCTATTTCAGAAAAATGCGCACTTGTAAAAGAACTGCCCGTTTCGTACCTTCAAGTTCTTCCGCGTCATAGTTATGCGGCAAGTGGCTACATCACCGACGACGATTTCCGCCTCGTCGTCCACAATTATTTCTGCCTGGATTTCAATATTAGGAACATGGTCGCAAAAGGCCTGAATATCAGCTTGTTGCTCCTTCGACATATCCACGGTTCCTCGTCTCTCCTCCCCCTCTTGGCGTAAGAAATCGCCCAGCTCGCGAATCACATGCTTGCCCCTGTAGGATTAGAGACAAACTTGAGTCAAGAGATTCCCCAAACACGAACCGGAAAGTACTGCTACAGAGCTACCTGTCGTGACAACACGCTGTCTATGATGAAAACACGGTCAGAACTCACCGGTGGCAGTGGCGAAGAACGTCCTCATCAAAATGAGGGATTTGCAACAGCGACTGCGATCTCCCATTAATTGCTTGAATCAGGCAACGCCGGAACTCCAAAATAGAGTCTGCAGTGAGGTACCAATCACTGAGAACGGAAATCTCCATCATGCACTGCGTTATTGGCAGCGAGTCCCTGCGGCAACAATCAACAACCACGCATGGGTGCATGGCCTCGCGTACACAAATCCGGAGACGCAGAAGATGCAACACCGAATGCCTATCCCGGCAGCAACTTCCGCCTTCCTGCTGCCTACTTAAGGAGTTGGTTCAACTCGTTTCGAAGACGCGGGCTCATAAGTTCATGCAGTCGTTGCATATGAGCGTTTATGAGGTAGCAGTTCCTGTCAGAAAACAACACATCCGCAAGACAGAACTGCATTTAAGCAGTTACTAAGGCGGTCGTTTGGGGAGGCTTTCATCTGTACACTGGAGTAACGCGCGCAGGCAGGGGCTAAACGTTTCAGGTGGGGGAAGAGACACACCGGACGATTACAGGCATGGTGAATATGCGCTTCTTGGACTCTACAACAGCATCACATATCTGCTGCATGTCTTTGTCATCGTCTCGTTCGATCTTCATTGAGCGGCTCTCTCCGCTAGCAGCAAGCAGCTCCGGTAAATTCTTAAGTCGTGTGCCTTCTGTCATGACGTGCGTGAGGAACTGTACAGTGTCAACCATAACGCCGTTAGCTGCAAAGTTCAAGCGCATACAATATGGAGATCAGATAAACAATCTGCTGCTGAAGTGCACACATACATACGCTGGATACGAACGAAAAAAGACCATGCCGCAGGAAGTGCGTTGATGGAAGACAACCTGATGCCATCATAAAAGAGCTGTTGAGTGTGCCTTCTTCGTTTGTTGTATGTGCAAGATGCAAGCCACTGTGCTCGCAGAAATGAGTTTCTGCTAAGACATGAATTGCAGACGAATCAAAGAAACCTGAGCGGCATTGGCACTCGTGCGTAAACGTACGAGCATATTTCTTTTGCCGCTGGTAGTAGCAGAGGAAGATCATGGGCAAGACAACAAGGAGAAAGAGAAAGAAAAACGAGAGGACCAAAATCTGGTTGCCCTCCTCAACTAAAAATCTGGGAAGCCCGACGCCGATCTTCATACCGCCAGGGCCGTCTGGATTGCCGTACTTTTCGTAGTTTTTTTTCGCGACCTGAAGAAACAACAAAAGAGGAAGTCCTCAAATATTCCCTGGTTCACACGAACGAAGATTTTCAGGTACGTGCTTGTCCGTTCATCAGCTGCTTACTTCATCTGTAAGTGCCTGGTAAGCCTTGGCGATCATGATGAATCTGGCTCCCTGCGTCGGGTCGTTCACGTTTTTGTCTGGGTGGTATTTGAGTGACATCAGACGGTAGGCCTTTTTGATTTCCCTCTGAGTTGCTGAGGGGCTGACATCCAGTATTTCAAATGGATCGAAAGTTTTAATGCTCTGGACATCTTGCAGGTTGCGGCAGATCAAGACGAAGCCAAGCCAGCAAAGCATGAGAGCTCCGAATTCAATTAGCCGGCCTTTCGTAAGAAATCGTGTACGGAAGAGCGAAAGCTTCTTATGGAGCTCAGCTCGCTGTGCTACGCATGCACTGCATTGGCAGTATCTGAATTTGGAGCCCGCGGCGGATTTCTCAGGGTATTTCTGGCGGTAGGTATTGGTTATAGCGAGGCATTTGCGGAAGAAGAAGAAACTCCATGGTATCAATATGCAGACTGTCACGCTGCATAAGAAGAACATAAAGGCATTGTCGTCGTAGTCTAACAAATTCTCCCGCTGCTCATCTTTCGTGAACGTGTCCCGAAACTGCGACATTTTCTCAGGCTACCCTCCCCCGCAAGTTTCCAGGAGGGGCTGAGAGAGAAATTCTCTTTACAGATATTCTTCTACGAGACCTAAAAACTATCAAATAGCGCTTTCGCCAGCGGCAGATGAGCAGACTTCAGCGGCTGAATCATGAGGAGTGCTGTAGTGCCGGGGAGCGCAGCAAACGTGGAACTTGAACAGAAAACGGAGGGAAAGCAGAGAAATAAGCTAAGGTAGAAACGAACTCAACGACTTTAGTATCTAGCAATAGGTCTGACCCTAGGACTAACAAGACACTGGTGGCCGTATTTGGGGCTGGATAAGCCTGTGTGCATCATGTGGTAAGGATTCCGCAGCTACCTGTCTGTATCTGTTTCAGTCTCGTTGTTTTTAACTCTTAAACTCTCATACAGTATGCAGTGATGTGTATGGATTAGCGTGCATAGGTAGTGCATATGTTTCGGTTTTTGCACATAAGTAGTACCCCTGAAGTCAGACACTGCGTAGGCAGCGCCGCATGACAGGTATATGTTTGCTTCGGCAAGGTGTAAAGTCTCAGCAGGCTCTATTCCCCTGTATTTAATATTACAAACAACAATTTACAACACGAAATATTCGATGAATCATTTCAGTACTATTCCTACTATAGACCAGCCGCTCCTGCTTACTGCATTGCGCAGCTTGTAGTTCTCCCGTAGCTTTCCTGCGCGATCATCCGTGAAAAAAAGAGCATAGTGCAGATATTATTGCAATTAAAAAGAAACTTATGTACAGTTCAAATAGTAAATGGATTAAGAAGGGTGAGGGGAACTGAACTGATGCGAAGAACGCACACGAATTGAGGTGAGGGCTCGATGGCGTAAGTAGAGTCCTTGCTCATAGCCAAGGACATCAGGAGGAGCAATCAAGCAATGATACTTTCGACGATATAATTCCCAAAGAATAGCTGCAAGCTCCCCGACAGGCTTCAGGCGCCCTGGGCACAACAGTACAAAGGCCTGAGGCAAGTAGTAGAGGCTTCTGCTTCTAATGACGAGCTGCTGTATGCTGTTCTGCAGCTCCTCTTCCAATGCAACGCCACGTGCAAGCATAGGATAGGAGCGTTCTTTTGTTTTAACCATGTTTACCTAGAGCTGGGCCTACCCTAACTGTCTAGAGAAAGCTTACATTTAACAGACAATTCGTACGATTCTTATTTGTAGCAGCTGTATGTGATAGGCGAGCTTCAGCGAAACGCCTTTCTGTGCTCAAACGCCCCAGCACGGGAGGGGTGTTAGTGGCAAGGGGAGGTTGGTGGGTTTATCCATTTAGATGGCGCCAACGCTTCAGCTCGTAGGACCATTTTAAAGGAGTGAACCTCCTCTATATTCTAACCTCTAGCCCTAAACTTACACCCACAAACTGTCTGTTTGTATATAGATGTATATTATACATTATATATATAAACCAGTCAGGACGTAGTAGTAGTAGGTAGTAGCAGAGGGTGTGGCTATGCCACTTTGAAGTAGCTTTGCCTCTCTGATTGGTGAAGCGAGTATTTACTTGAAAGAGTTTTTTTGGGACAAGTACTGACGAAGGAAGGATTATCTTCCTTCCTCTGAAAGTTAGTCAATTAACTTAAACAAGTTTGAATCAGTAAGATGCAAGTTAAATACATGTTCTAGAGACATAAAACACAAGGCGTTTGTTTGTAATCGCCAGTAGTTGTTAATGCTGTGCAGCTCAGCAAAAATGAAGCATTTCGCTGCTGCATGTTAAAATGAATTAAATCAAATTACATTATTTCTATCCCCAGAGTAAAATATAGCATTTCTTGTTGCCACGGCTGTCTCTGTTAGATGCTACAGAGGAGCCAAGACTGCTGCTGTCAGCAGAAGGCCTACAATCAGACTGAGAGAAGCACTTAAAAAAGGAGAAGCAGCAGCAGCAGCAGCAGCCTGTTGGTCTGTGCTGCGAATACACAAAGGAGCCGAGGGCACAAACTCCATCTTTCCCTCTCTTTCATGGCAGGTGACGGTGGCGTGCCCCAGCATAGTAAATCCAGGGTTGCAGGTGTATGTTACAGTATCGCCCTGAGCATTACAGATGCAGACACAATTAAAAGATAGATGCAGAAGGAGATTAAAAAGGAGGGAAATGAAGCCAGAAACAGAGAGACAAATAGTTTGTTTTACAGCTGCTTCTGCTCCCAAGGAGACCCTGAAGCGGGAGGAGGAGAAGAAGTGAACTGGGCGGAGGTTCTTTGTTGGTTTCTAACTCCTTTTCTGCCTGTCTGTGTATCGATGGTTTTGGCTGGTGATGGTGGGTTGCAGGAATTAGGGTTTAGGGTTTAGGGTTTAGGGTTTGTGCTCACCACACGCATGTAGGGCCCCAACATAGTGTCTGAGAAAATGCGAGTAGAGTGCCGCACCAGAGGCGGCTCTATGCAGCCTGAAAAAGAGCAGCAGGAAGACAGCAGCCAGTAGACGAAACAAAAGTGATAAAGCCACGCAAGCCAGAGCCCATGAACCGGCACTAGAATGCAGTGTACAGACACCTCAACAAGCCTTTTCTGACATCCCCAAATAAAGCTACACTAGAATATCCCCTCACTTCGTTTTTGACTGTACACTCGAAGGAACTCGGCCATTTCCTCTAGCCCAGGGCCTTTTCCCGCTTTCTCAACCACGTCAAGAGCTGTTAGGCCCGCCTACAAGACAAGTAAGAAGACAGCAGCACTTTTTGATTACAATCATAAACCGTGTTCAGCCTTGTTCTAAAGCGTTTTAATAGGACTATCAACTCGGCAGTCTATTGGGGCGGGAGGGGGGGAGGAGGGCGATTTGAGGCCACTTATCAATACATCTGAACGGCAGAATTGTTATTCATGTGTTTGTTCTTCTTCAACAAATCATCTAAATAAAAGAAACAGCTTAGAACTGTGGGCTGAGAGTGCATCTCTTACTGCATTCTTCTCGTCGGCGGGTGCGCCGGTCATAGCGACGAGGCGTCTGGCGATTTCAACATATCCTCCCTTAGCAGCTAAATGTAGAGGAGTATTTCCTTCATTGTCTCTTGCCATAGGGTTTGCATGATGCATAAGAAGGGCCTCAAGGGAGAGAGCAGGAACAATCGGGCTGGGCACAGCTGGGAAGGCAGCAGGAGCTGCTGCCAGGTGTATGGGTGCCTTGCCCCTGGCGTTCTTTTGATTTATATTTTTTATAGCTAACTCCGCCTTCTCTAGCAAGCGCATTGTTGCTGCGTATGAGTTGAAAGACGCAGCATAATGTAAAGGAGTGTTGCCACGAGTATCGACACCTGCAGCCTCCGCCCCATGATCTAACAGGATGCCCACCACACCCCAGTTGTCTGCTGCTGCTGCGTAGTGAAGAGCACTGAGGCCAGCCTGCATAAAATTAAAGCAAATAGAAACAGGAAAAGAATAAATACAAGTGTACAGACACAGTCTAAGAAAAAGAGGGGGGCTTGGAGGGGAGAAGGGACAAGCAGAATACACTCAATAGAAGAAACGAAAAACAGTCAACGAGAAAAATACAAACAGCATCATCAATCACAAGTGTAAGCTGAAAACAATTGAATACAAAACGAGAACAAAACAACAAGACAGACAAGCCCCTACTTTGTCTGTAGCTTTCACATCCGCTTTAGCTAGAATGAGTTTTTTAATAAACTCATGAGAATGAGCAGTGGGGTGAAATGCTGCCACCATCAGAGGCGTTCGCCCCCAGGTGTCTCTACTGTCCGTCTTAGCCCCATAATGCAGCAGCAGATCCATCGCCTCCACGCTGTCAGGTGCCTGTACAAGCGCTGCTGCATGCAACGGCGTCCCATTCGCCATCTGCATGCAGCCCCAAGCAGCACAAAACGAAGCAAACACAAGAAAAATGACGATGTCTAAATCTTCTACTCTAAGAAATCTTTCTGTCTCTCCCTCTCAGCAGCCCCACAGCAGAAAGCAGTTGTATAAACCCAAGGTGGAGGTGTTCTACGATAAGCACCAAACAGCAGCATACAGACAAACAGCTTCGAGAGATTGAGGCCTACGTCAGCAGGATTAAGTGCGTGCAGGGGAGCCTTCATAAGCGCCTGCTGTCCCTCCTTGTGGGGGAGAGCTGGCAGCTCTGGGAAGGCCCCGTACTGTAGCAGCACCTCCACCACATGGGGCTTTCTTGCTGCTATCGCTGCATGCAAAATCGAGTCGCCGTCGTTAACGCGGGGCGGGCTGCTGTTCTGCAGCAGACAATTCAGAGACATGCAAAGAAAGCTGATAATGTTTCCTTTAAGTCTACCGATAGAAGCCCACAGGATATAAAGAATTACAGGCAGTAGAGCAGACAGGGGTACCCGCTAAGGTGGATGGAGGTGAAAAGGCTTTCTAGGCAGTTGTTCAAACAGCTCGAGTAGTAATGGAGTCAATGAAGTGGCGGGAGTGTTATTATTAAGACAGAGAGGCACAAGAATAACAACAATAGGAACAAAGAAGAAGAAGAAGAATACAAACAGAAGAAGAAGGAAGGCAACAATGAAAACGGAGAAGAACACAAAAACAGATGAAGGAGAAGAAAAGCAGCAACATAAAAGACTCAGAGGAAGAAAGAAAGCAATAAGAAGAAAACAAAGAACTCCAACATCTTAGAAACACTCAGTATTAACTCTGGCCGTAACACAGCAAGAGCAAGCAACAGCAGAGACTGCAGCAAGAAGAACAAGAGCAAGAACATGAAGAACAACAGCAACAATAAAATTAATAGACATAAAACGAGCAAGAAAAGTAAGAGAATAAACAGAAAGATAAGGAAGAAAGCAGAAGAAGCATACTGGGGTTGCTCTGCAATATCTGAAATTTCTATGAGTGGAGTTGGCGACATCAGCAGCTCTTAGAAGAGCAGATAACTCCATTAAAGAAAACGGCCCATCTATCCTCCTAAAGACTTCATCACAAAAGCCCTGCTCAGCCTCCTGAAAATGTACTGCAGGTCATATACACCGCAGCAAGAAACAAACCGTCGAGCATGCATGCATGCATGCATGCATGCATGCATGCAGGGTATTTAGAGGTGGAGGCATAGAGGCAAATAGACAGATAAAGGAAGACATAGAAGTAGGTGTATGCATGCATGTATGTATGTACATGGGCATGCATCTAAATGTATAATGTATATGCTTGTGTGTCTGTATCTGTATCTGCATTTGTATCTGGATCCGCAGATGTATATGTTTATATATGTATATGCATATGTACAACTATATCTACTTATTATATGTATATCTTTGTCTACATCTTTATCCCTACTCATATACATATATATATATATATATATATATGTATATATATATATGTATATATATATATATATACAGATAAATGCATACAAGCACGCAGGTAGATGCATGCATGACTCAGTTGCAAGAATAGACATCTGTCTGTGCCGAGTGATTGTTTGAAGATCACAGTGAAGGCGTTTACAATTTATCTTTTCTATGTTTATCTGTAGGACGGAAGACAAGAGCGTATCTTTGGTGCTGATACTGTCTATGTTAGTGTAGCTAGTGTGAGAACAGATGCTGGTGGAGTTGTTTTTATCTTATTTCTTTTATTTGTTTATCTATTTATAAACAATTAAGCTAGAGGATCTACGAGACAGTAGACGAACCGTTTTCAGATGCTTTCTTTATCAATGCATCTTCTTCGCTAAGTATTTCCTTCGCAATTTCTGAATAGCATTTGCCTTCTACGGGTTTTTCTAGATATTCTTTTCTTCTTGCAGAAGAACCCCAACCCTCTATCCCTTCTGGGCTACTCTCCTCGGGTGGCAGCGCTGCTGCTGCTCCTGCTGCTGCTGCTGGTGCAGCTGTTGGTGCTGCTGCTGCTGGTGCTGGTGCTGCTTCTGCCGGTGCTGCTGCTTTAGGAGGTGCTTCTTTTTCCTTTCCTGCCTCCTCAGCCTCGGCTGTCTCCCCTGCTCGACCTCCAGGTGCTGGAGGAGCCTCAACTGCTGTTGCCGCTTCTGGTGGTCGTGCTGCTGCTTCAGGTGCTGCTGCTGCTTCAGGCTTTGCTGCTGGTTGTTCTGCTGGTGCTGGTGCTGGGGCTGGTGCTGCCTCCCCAGCAGGAGCTGCTGCTGTTTCTGTTGTTTCTGCCTCTTCGGCTTCTTCTTTTGGTTGAGCTTCTGGTTTTTCTTCCGCCTCGCTTGGAGCTTCCGCTTCTTCTTTTTCGGTTGACGGGGCCTCTTCTTTCTCTTCTTTTGCTGCTTCTGCCTTAGCTTGCTGCGTCTCAGTTGCAGGTTTTTCTTCCTTTTCTGTTCGTTCTGTTTCTTCTTCTTCAGCTGGCTTGCCTCCCTTGGCTTCTTCTTCTTCTTCTCCCTCTTCCTTTTCTGCTTCTTCTTTAGGCTTTTCTTTCTCAGACTCAGAGGCCTCTTCCTCCCCGCCTGCTTCCTTCTTGCTTGCCTCTGTGCTGCCTTCAGCTGCCTCTTCACCGGCTGATTCAGCACTCTTCCCAGGCCCTCCTGCTGCTGCTGCTGTTTCTGTCGTTTGTTGCTGCTCAGCAGCAGAAGTTTTATCTTCAGAGGCTTCCTCTGCTTTGGACGATTCTTCTGCCTTTGCTGGCTTTTCTTCCTCCTCTTCGGCCTCCTCCTCGCCTCCCTCTTTCTCTTTCTCCTGCTGCCCCTTAGCAGCTTCACCTTGCGGGGCAGCTGCTGCTGTCTGGGAAGAAGCCTCAGGTGCCTCTTCTGTTTCTTGTGCTGAGCTTTTGCTTTCGCTCGGTTTATCTGCATTGGAGGTTTCTGTGCCGCTGCTGCTGCTGCGGTCTTCATCACCTCCTTCTTCGTCTGACTTGTTTGAACTGTCGTCGGCTTCTTTATCTTCTGCTCCTGATTCTTTCTCCGCCTCTTTATCTGTGCTGCTTTCTCCCTGTTCGTCAGCGATTTGTCCTTGTAGCTGCGCTGCCACCTGCAGGGCCGAAGGACTCCTGAAGTCATCTGCTTTCAGCCCGTCTTCTGCTGCTGAGGCTGTTTCCCATCTCCGAGCCCGAGAAAATAGTCCTTTTCCAGACCCCCATTTTTCATTATTATTGAAGTTAATGTCCCCGTTGTAGGGTCTCAATCGGCTGTATGCGTTTACCCTTGCGTCAGCGAAGGAGGCTGCCTCCTCTGCTTCTTCTCCTCCTTGGGTACCTGCAAAGCTGAAATCAGCTCCGGAATGTACATTAGCTTGTTCGTTTGCACTAGTTTGCCGGTAGTAGTTGCTAAGGGTAGCTGTTGGGGTGAGGCCGACCGAAGCAACGCCTGGCGGGGCTTGCGAAGAGAAGAGGCCCACGGACGGGTTCGATCCCCACTTACGGAGACGCAACACAGCAGACGCAGAATCAGCTGAGAAACAAAACATATCAATGCGCAGCACAAATAGCACATCCTTTGAGGGAACCAAAGAAAGAGGAAAAAGACAGCAGCAGATAATGCAAAACAGCACAAGGCATATGTATGAACGAGCGACACTGTCTTGGCAGTGGATAAGAGTCTCTGTATAAACATCCCATCATGTCAGAAGGAGTAAGAGGCCCGCTGTTTGTTTATTTCAGCAGCGTGAGCCCATCTTAAAGACAAACCCAAGAAGTCCTCGATAAGCTGAGTGTGGTATCTGTGGGCTGTGCACCCTGAAGGAAGCAATGAGGCTAAGAATGCTCTTTACGAGCTTATTCTGTTGAGAAAATTAGAGGGGAAACGGAATAGAAGAGCCGCGTCACGCAGCAGACAGTAAATAAACATGCGCTCATAGACCAGAAATTGCAAGCGGCCGCTGCAGCAGAGGCATATTAGAGGGTATCGTTGGTTACTTCGCCGGTTGGCGGTTCTCCTTCCAGTTTGTGTGTAGTTCAAACTCACCGTACAGTGCAAAGAGACAAAGAAGAAGAAGTTTACGGCCAAGACGCCTAGTCGGGCCCAGGCCCTCTGAGCCGCCACCCATTCTGACTTCCCGCCTGCAGTGCTTAACGGTTGGGCTGTTGGCCGAAACTTGGTGGAATATCAGACATAATTGGTCAAATGCAATTGACGGTGTATTTGAAAAACCCTTAAAATGCATTTAACTGGACTCGAAACACCCTCAGGCCTCAGGAGGCTTGGCCTCTCGACAAGGCCTCAGGCTCGCGCCGGTCGGCAGCAGGTTCCTGCGGCAATAGGAAAATCAACTCGAACTTAATTACTTATTTCTCCTTCTAAGCTATTTTAAAGTGTAATTTAATCACAATAAGAGTTCAACTTGCTCCCTTCCTCCTTATACTTGTATTCTGCCGCTGTCGTGCTTCCTCGGCGTTAAGACCACTGGAAACCCACGAGGTGCACGGCGCGAGCTGAGAAGAGAGGGCGTTAGTCTATATTATTTTACATTTCATTTTCATATTTGCAGACTTATCCCTTTTATTTGTAGCCTTTGTCTTTTATTTGTCTCTGTTTCGTTGCTGCTCACTGACGCGTCCTTCCCTTATCCCTCCGCCTCAACCGTCCTTCCTGTCGGCGGCGCGGTGGTGCTGGGCAGTCTGTAGATTCTGTATAATTTTATGGCAATCCATGCCTCTTAAACCGTTTAAAATGTTAGTGTTGCATTAAAATACATATCTAATACATAGAATGTTGCTTGCCTCCCCCGGCTGCCTGTAACTTCACATTTGGGGGCCGCTTGTACAGTTTTCTTGCTTCCTGTGCTTCTTCAACAGGGCATTAATTAGCCTCGTTGCCTCTAATTAGATTGCAAGCTAAACTTTAAAGCATTTCCTTACCTCCAGTCAGACTATCATTGCTGAACAGGCAGGTTACCTGAAATTCGCGACTTTTACTCGAGTCCTCGATCGTAGAAGAGGACCTTCGTGCAATAAATTCGTAATACTTTCACTAAAAAAACATTTCCGTTAAAACAAGTGAAGCCTCCCCAACAGTTTCGGGGGTTTGTGGGTACAGAGACGCAAAGATCCGAGGCTAGTTAGGAGGGGAGGCACATTCCATCATAAGCTGCAGCACACCTTGCTACAGCTCCTGTTGCAAAGCAACCTTATTTGCAAGCCTAAAACCAAACCTGGCTTTTGGTTCAAGCACAACATAAAACCAAACCTGCCGTTTGGAGGGAGCACAAACACTGTAGAGAACTGTTGAACACTTACTTGGCCCCTGGCAACCCGCCTGCACGCTTATATAAATTTCATACGCCAACATCAGCGAGACTAACCCCAAGCCGATGGTGCTAACAAAGTTTAACGTTCGCTCCTAGCTTTAGTCTGTATCGATTGAAGGTGCTTCTTCCGCTGTTTGGGTATTTGAGTGGCTTTTTCGTTTCCTTAGGCTGTAGAGTGCCCGTCTATACTTTACACTAGCGCACCTCAAGCAAATATAGTGTCATTTACAGACGTATATTTCCAGGAACTTCGTCCCGTTTAGCTCCTGAACGGGACGAAGTTCTTTATACACTGTACACTAGTTGGAATAGAAGCTCCTTGTTTCAGCTGTGTGTTCCATATTGTAAGAAGGCGAGTTCCTTGTAAATCAAGAGCCAGACTCTGCTCTGTGGATGCAAATGCATCTGAAGTGAGAATAATATTGATACTATTACTATTGCAAGGTAGAAAAGCACTCAAAGGGTTCGAATTAACACAGTCCCAAGCTGCTGCCGCACTGCCAAACTCAACTAAAACCAAGCTGCCTCATTTACTGACAATACCCACTAAAAGCTCCTTTCGGGTTTTCTCTGTCCCTAACTAATGAGAATAGGGGAATATTTGAAAACGATGAACTAAACCGCATGCACGTTTTAAAGTCGCATGGCAAACGTGGGTTTGTAACAGAGTAATCTTGAGTTTCCTGGTGTCAGTCTCTTTAGGTGCACAGCCAAATGTATAATAAGAAAACCTTCTTAGGTGCTAATCAGAGGGAGGAAGCACCGCAAATGATGATATGCAGAGGTAGAAGCCTGCAGATATCAGCCGCTTTACTTTAAAGTGGCAAAGAAGAGGAAGTACGGCAGCCCAAAGCTGAAAAGATGTGACGGGGGGGAAACAGGGGATGAAGAAGTGACAAGAATGAAGTAAGACAGATAACGCGTCACCTTCTTAAAAAGGGAGCAATCACGTTTTGCTCATTGGCTCATATTCGAGCTACAAGGGCTGTATCTTGTATGCTTCCTTCGTGTTTTCCAGGTGCATGCACAAGAGTATTCGTCGGTTTGCTACTTTGATTCCTATAAACAGCTTCAGCGTCAGCAAGATCACGAGGGCTATCAATCCCATTTGCATTGCTGTTTCGGCTGCTGTTGCTGCCTGAATTCGTCCCATCATCAAAAGAGCTGGTGTGGTGATCTATAGTTGGGTCTTTTAAATATCGCATCAGCAGCTTGGAGGCCTGCATACTCAGTCGCGACTTCCTCCTGTCCCGTTTCTTCACAGAATCCGAAACAAACGAAGTCAGCTGGCGATATCGTTCTTTTAAAGCTGCAATCTGCTCACCATGCGCACCGCATACAGGGAAAGAAACTGCTTAAGCACACTCTAAACAGCTTTCTGCGTCGCCGATGCAATGAAAGAGACAGACACAAAGGATAGACGGCTTACTGCAGGACTACGCAACGCGAACAGCAAGTTAACGTAACAATAAGGGATGTGTTGACGGCTGCAAGAGTAATCTATCGGGGGCAAAAGCGGGACAAACATTTAAATCTTTGAGAAGGGCCATGTGCTCAGAAGCTGCAGTGAAGAGCGCCATTCAAAATGAACAGCTACCACTGAGCTCATCCAGGATCCCCCAGACTTTATTCATCGTAAGGGCAGGGAACATAAGCCATATTGACGAAGAGAAAACTGAGAGGGCTAGACTCGTTCATCAAGGGAAATTAGGCAGAGGTATAGTAATAGAGTTGAGAGCTGTCTTTGTTGTTCGCGCGGCAGTCACATTTGATGCGTTTGCGTTACGGTTAGCTGATGCCTGAGCCTCTTTTGCCCAGAATAGAGGGATAAAACAAATAAAACAATTAAAGGAAGGGGGAGAAGCAAGTGCAAATGCGTGATGTTGGAGGCATACTTCTACTGCGGTTTCTTTAAGCTTGGCTTCCGTAGCCTGCCAGTCGGCGGTGAGGAGCTCGGAGTTTGCAATATCTGTTTGGCATTTGACCTTTTCATTTTGGGTTTTGTATTCCGTTCGTTCTCTCTTCAACTGAGCTGCTATCTCGCGCTGCTTCGCTAGCTGCTCGTCCAGCTCAGCGAGCTGTGCTGCAGCTGCAGCGTTTCTCTTCTCCTGAAACGCTAGGTTTTCTCTCCAGTGAGTTATGAGCTGAGACAACACAACCCAACATAATAGGGTAAGCATACCAGGTAGGTCAATAATAAGATGGGCAGGGTATGTAATTATAGAGGCTTCCTATATGGCTTCACGAATGCTCATTTGCGTGTTAAACAAGTGTAAAGAAGAATAAATATGAAGCATATGAAGTGGCATGTTCGTGTCAACGCTATCTGTTCTGCTGTCACTTGTATAGGAAGAGAAGCAGCAGGTGCTCCATATCGGTTGTTGAGTTATACAATATGTAAACTACAGGCGCATATCTTTCCACATTCAGAGCATCAGCGCTTGATATGAGGGGCCTGAGGGTTTATGTTTGTGGCTTCGGATTCTGGGGGTGAGCCTCTATTTCACGTGAATTAGAGTTAAGTGAAGGCTCAGCGAAGTGGCGGTACTCTGTTTAGGCGTTAGGATGAAGTGTATAAGGTTTATTGTGCAAGGCGCAGAGCGGTGTACTTGTGCGGATTTTCTGGCAATGTTCTGGAGTTTAACTGCTTCTTCCTGTCTTTCTACGAGCTTTTCGTTAAGCGTTTGGTTCTCCATCTTGAGTTGTTCAAAGTCCATCGCCTGCACGGAGTCGCATTCGTCCGCTTGCCAGTGTCCCTTGCTTTTATGGAGCTCAATCTTCAGTTCCATTTCGTATTGTGTCTTCAGCAAATCAGCCCGCAAGCGGTCTATAGTCTGCTGCTGCTCCTCCTCCTGCTGCAGCAGCTTCATCACTTGCTGTTCTGATACGGGCTTCCCTCCCTTCTGCATCACCGCGTTCTTTGCCACTTGCAACACAAACTCCCTTAGTTGAAACGCAGCCAAAACCAGCACACACTCTCTTCTTTCGGTAGTCTACAAGAAGACTGGCGCAATTACAACGGCCGCCTGTTTCTTATCTGAATTGTGGCGTGCACTGCTTGCTGCCTTCATGCTTCCTTCATGAATGGAACCTTATACGCATTAATACACTAAACATGCAGGTTTGATCTTGTAAAACCGGCAGAGGGAGCGGAAATGGATTCTGTAGAAGCGTCCAGCCCCTACCCGAAGGCTTTCCTGCACTCCATGACTTTAGCAGTTTGCGTTCTTTCTTGTTCTTCGTTTTGCTCCAACAGTTTATTCAGCGTTTGCTTCATGGATTCTAATTGCTTTTCGAGTTTTGAAGCTTGCATAAGAGCGTCCTCATATCCTTCGCGGGTGATGGTGTTCTGCAAATCTTCTCCATCTTGTGAAATTGCTGCTGAAAAATGCACTTGGCTGCCTGATCTCATCAAGTTTTCTTGTCTTGTTTGACTTGACAAAATGCTCGCTAAACGCGTCGACACCTTTGCATTCGCCTCCTCCGCTTCGTCGAGCTGCTCCTGAGCTGATACTATCTCCTTGTCCAGAGCAGCAGCTAACTGAGTCTGCTCGTGAAGCTCCTCCGTCAAAGCCCGAATTGCGTTTGCCACGGGATCGTCCCTCTGCGATGAAAACAGCACGCCCATCCTCAGCGATGCACTCGAAAACCTGCATACTCCTACTGGTGTCTTTGTGGAATAGTGGTGTCACCGGCGAAAGCAGCACAAGCAACAAGAAACGAAAGGAGAGATAATGCAAGCAGCACAAGCGCCAATAGACACATGGAGAGGCAATTTACTGGAAAGGTAGAAATACACCCAAGTCAACGCTTTACTCGAGAAGGAGAGCAGTGCTGGGAGATGCATAGGGCTTTGGGTTTAGGATTCGTTCTAGAGGCCACCGCAGCCGCAACCCTTCAGCGTCTGTTCCCTGCACCTTATCGGCGTGATCATACACCCTAAACCCTTGGGGGTAAGCTAATTTGCCTTATTCGCTTCCTATAAACCCAGAATCCTGGATGTATGAAACGCACAGCTGAAGTGCTAGCAGAGCTCGTGGGGGAGTCTTGATGATGTTCGGTTTTCGGGGAGATGTCCTCTGCACGCTGTTTTGTCTCTGCCACTGTTTTTCTGTGCGGGCTTGTTTCCACATTGGTGTCTCTCCCTGCTTCTCGAGCAAGCACTAGCTCAGGAACAGATGCTTTTTGTGATGCTGCCATTTCAGCTTCGTGTTCTGTCCCTGGTGCTTCTGCTGCTGCCCCTTCCTGCTGCAACTCTGTCTTTTGCAGGACGTCTGCTTCATTGAGCTCGTTGGCTTCATTGAAGGCGTTTGATTTATCTATATTTTCGCCCTCTACGGGCTCTGTTGCATGTTGGTTTTCTTCCTCTTTCACGCCTTGTGGCGGTTTGTCCTCTTCTTTTGTCACAGCGTCAGCTTGTTGCTCATTTGCCGCCTCCTGCCCCATTTCCTTCGGCTGATTGCCTGTTTCCTCCCCCTCTGTTCCCTGCGGGGCTGCAGCGGCGTCTACAGCATCGGTTTCTGCAGGTTTCTGTAGGTTAGCGGTGTCTTGGCCGTCCTGTGTATTTCCACCTTCTGTATTCGGTTCGGCTTGCTGTCCCCCACCCTCCTCAGTCGCCTGCGAGGGCCCCGCCGGTTTTTCTGTTTCTTCTTCTGCTACTGCATCAACGTCAACAGGCTAAGCAAAACAAATATTAACCCGTGAGGAGTGCTAGCAACGGCTTACACTGGAGGATGCAACGGGGGGCCGCAGTGAAAGAAAGCGGTGCTGTGATACATATGCTGTGTCGTCTGCAGAAACAGCAAAGTCTAGTTGCCGTGTATTTTCTCTACGTTTAATGCTACTAGGAGTTTTTCTAACTACAATTTCAGCTTTAGCTTAAATGAGACAATGCGAAGATCCTTAAGCGCGCTGGAGTTAGAGTCTTATCTTCCTACTCTCTGCCCAGCTTCGTAGTTGCTGTTCAAGTGTTGCGTTTCCAGCAGCAGCAGCGAGCTGCATGCAATTGAGTCCTTGCGCGTTTTGCTTGCAGAGCAGCTCCTTTGCTGCTGCTGCGGCTGCTTCATCGGTTTTGCTGCAGACACTGAAGAAAGCGTCCCACAGCACCTGCTGCTCCCCCGCCTCCTCAGAAGGTTGAGCTGCTGCTAAATGCATGCAGCTTTCGCCTTGAGTATTTACTGCCGTCCAAGGGGCTATGCCAGCCAGCAGCAACTCCGCTGCCTGCTCTCTCGCACAACGCACCGGGTGCCGTGAAACCCCCAAACCCTAAACCCTAAACACTACCCTCTATGACCAAGTACGTACAGCCAAGAAGCAGAAATACACAAAGCATAGGAAAGAAAAAGAAGAAATGAGTTATGAAACGGGAGGATAGTTTAACAACACAACTGCCGCGGCCTTGCAGCCCGACTTCGCTGAAACTGAAAACGAACAAAAGGGAAGGAAAGAGCAAGAAAGCATGCGCAGCTTGGTTGCATGCGTGCTGAGTTCAAATATATAATATAGCAGATTTAACATTTTTAGCTTATTTAGTCCCACCTGCTCATAATGGCGGCACAGAACAGCCGAGGTCAATGCCGATTGCCCTTCATTGTCTACAGCCGTTGGCTCTGCCCCTCCCCTCAGCAGCAGAGTGATGGCTTCCCCTCGAGCTGTGAAAAGCGGAGTTTGTCCTTTTGCTTCTGACAGAAAGCAGACAGCGGAAGTCACGCAATGCATGCAAACAAACTCACACACATGCAACGCGCCAATGCACAAGCCCAGCAGAGAGGGGTTAGGGGGGGGGGGGTGGAAGGAAGAAAGAAAAACAGCAAATGGCATCCCAAGAACTATTTCCATAGCCACACTTTCTATTCCCTAGACTTCATAGTTTACACTTGAAACCGCAAAATAGAGCCCCTGGTCTGTATATCCTAAACCGTCTACCTGAAACCCTAATCAGCACAATCTAAACCCTATCCTCTAAACGCCAGTCGTAGGCCTTAGACACTAAATGCTATCCCTCGATGCCTAAACCCTAAACCCTAAATCCTAGTCCACAGGGAGCAGAGCCTGCCTGTGGATCTGAGGTTGGGGTCACAGTGGAACTCTTCTAAAAGAAGCTGAAGAATGCGGGGGCTGTAGAAAGCGGAGTGCGCAACGAGGGAAGTGAAGGGCTGCACTTCGACCTCCAGAGTATCGCTTTCTGCAGCCAGCTGTCTCAACAGCTGCACAAAGGAGAGAAAGCAACAATGAAAGAGACCGCAGAGGGCGGGTTACAAGATATAGGCGTTTAGGAATGTGTTGAGCGCCTTTGTCGGCTGCTGCGTTTGTTTCTTTGGTTATATGTAGATCTATCTGCCTATGATTCAGCTATTGCTTGCATGTGTTGCTGCTGCCTGCTGCAGTAGACACAGAGAGCCTCGTGCACTGTCACTTCTTCAGCTTCTGTGTCTTGTTGCTGTTCAATTAACGCAAACAACTTTGTCCATTTCTCTATCAGAGGATTGCCAGTCTCTATCAGAGTGGCAGTGCGAGTCCCAGACTCCGCTTTCTGCTGCTCTTCTTGGCTCATCTTCTCAACATTGAAGCATACAGGACCATAGGGGGGGGAAAGGGGGGAAGACCTTGAGGGCCCTCTGGTAGATTGCACAGTTGCAGGGCTGCTAAAGTGATGCTGGATGTGGGCGGATGGGGCTGCATGCAATTTGTTTATTCAGAGCAAAATAAACCAAAGTAGAGTAGCGAAGGGTTTGCATGCGTCTCTACGCATGCAAAGCGTAGAAGCGGTCGAAGCGGCGGCTGGAAGGAAACTCCTTCAAACCTTCTTCACCCTCTTCCTGTGTCAGAGTCAAGGAGTGAAGCTAATAAGTATTATAATTAGCCGTATTTACAGGATTTCCCCTGCTCATGCGCTCTAGCAGGAGCGGACGGTGACCAACTGATAATACGAATGGGCGGATTAGTGGCTGGAATTTACTCTTCTGTAAATGAAATCAGGCTGAAGACATTTTAATTAATTTTAGTTTCTGTTTTTGTGGATATTTCCCTGCCTTTAAGGGGCTGCAAAGCAGCGGCTTGCATGCAGCTAGCGGTCCTGGCACGGCCAGGTGTCCGCCTGTTGGCAGTGGAAGAGCTTCCTTGCGGGCTGCATGGTTGCATGCAGTTGGAATTGGAGTTAATTCAAATTTATGTAATTAACAAAAAACAATTCGACTTCTTTCAACACTCCTACCCCCAATTGAGTCAGGAGATCGCCGCTGCCGACTACCGCAGACCGACGGCGCATGCAACGCGTAAAGGGGCTGGACAGAGAAGGATCGTCAGGGCCTTTTTGGCCTTTGTTTGTTCTTTTGTGTCTATTTATTTATTGTTATCTCGACAGTTTAACTGCTCTTTTCTCATATAGGACGCTTGCAGTCCTAACAGATCGGGGCTGCTTGGCCTCCTGCTCTTTCTACCGACTCGCCTCTCGCGTCAGGACAGCCGCCGAAGGAGAAGAAAGCAACTTAGTCATTTAGATGCAACTTTAGAAACAATGTAAACAAGAGACTGCTCAATATTATTCTCTGGAATTTTTGCCTTCATTCCAACTCTCGGGTGTACAGACAGCTCGCCAGCCGTGGGATGCGGGCTACTTTAACGTGTCGGAGCAAACGGCCAACACAGCAGCGGAAACTCTCGAATAAAACATTCTTGTGAAAGCATTTATTGTTTTTTGCTTTAAACACGCAATTCACCATGGCGTTCGTACTCAGGGCCACGAAACTGCCGGCAGCTGCCATGGCGTTCACTAACCTCGTAAGAAGAGAAAAACGCTATATCTGGGTTTCAGTGATGTGGTATGCATTTCCATGTAAATATACACAAATAATCCTTTATACCTTTTGAATGCCTGCGTATGCATGCATGCTCATGGCTACAGGCTTAGTTGCATACATGCGTGCATTCACTTGAGTGTCTATGCATGCATACAAATCTGCCACTTTATACATACTTATATATACACATTCGTGTCAATAATATTCGTCCATTTATTTCTTCTTGGCCGTGTGCTATGAAGGCATAAACTCGCTAGCTAAGCGAGCAGCTTTTGTCTTTCCTTTCAACGGCATTTGAGTTTTTTTCTGCTTTTTTCTCCTCCGCTATATTCCCCCCGTTTTCCTCATTTATTTGTGTTTTATGATTGATTTTGTTTCTTAATTGCGTTCTCTTTGATTTGTTTGCTGCAGTCTTACGTCCATCCCGAAGTTTATGCGGAGCTGCTTGCTCACACCGGGGGGGGAAGACACCATGGTGTATCGACACCTCGCCCTGTGCAGTGTCATGTGGGCTGCATCGTATTGGGGGTAATGTGAGTCTCTCAGATGTTTCACTTCATTTATTTTTGATGTTTCGACTTTCCCTTTGATCTGACTGCATATCTGAATGGCTGGGGTGTACGCTGAGCTACAACAACAAACAGAGTGTCTGTGTCTTCTTGTTTCTTTCGTAATTTTGTGTATTATTATTGCATTATTATATTAACTTCTTCTTAAATTATCTACTTGTATTCAGGCCTGAGCCAATCGTACAGAAGGAAGAGATAGGTCTGAGCATCTGTCATAGAGAAAGCACCAGACTACAGTTAGGCGACGCCGTTCATCTTCGCATCTTAATCCCACCAAATCCAAAACCCATCGTAGGCCTCATGCAGTTGGAGGTCTCAACTTACGTTAAACCAGGTAAGATGCTCCTACATTGCTCATGCTGCTGCTGCTGCTAGCTTGCTGCTGCTGCTAGCTTGCTGCTGATGCTGCTGCTAGCTTGCTGCTGATGCTGCTGTTGATGGTGCTGCTGCTGGTGGTGCTGCTGTTGTAGTGCTGCTGCTTATGGTAGTGCTGCTGCTGTTGGTAGTGCTGCTGTTGATAGTGCTGCTGCTGTTGGTGGTGCTGCTGTTGGTGGTGCTGCTGCTGTTGATAGTGCTGCTGCCGTTGGTGGTGCTGCTGTTGGTGGTGCTGCTGCTGTTGGTGCTGCTGCTGTTTGGGTTTGTTTCCTGTGCGCTGCTGCTGTTGTAGTAGTAGCTGTGGCTGCTGTTGTCTTCTCCTTTATGTTTGTTTGTCTCTCCCTCTTTTTCTTTCTATTTTGATTTTGTTTGTTGTCTCGTTCTTATTGTTTTTTCTTTCCTTCTCTCTTCTGTCTCTCTCTGCCTTCTGTCTTCTTTATTTGATTTGATGTCTGCTTAAGACATTATATTATTGTCTTTGTTTACTTGTGCTCCGTATCTATTGCTTCTTCTTTGTTTTCTGTTTATTTTGTTCCTCCTTTGTTTTCTGTTTATTTTGTTTCTTATTTGCTTTCTCCTTACTTTGTTTCTTACTTTATTCCTATCTATTTTTGCTTCTTTTTTGTTTTCTGTTTATTTTGTTTCTTATTTGTTTTCCGTTTATTTTGTTTCTTGTTTGTTTTCTGTTTATTTTCTCTCTTATTTGTTTTCTGTTTATTTTGTTTCTTATTTGTTTTCTGTTTATTTTCTTTCCTATCTGGTGTCAGTTTGCTGCTGTTGCTGTTAACTCTCTGTTATCTGTTTGCCTGTCTAGTGTTCATCTTTAAGAATACATTTGTTTGCTCGTTTGTTTATTTGGTTTTTTGTTTGTTTGTTTGTTTGTTTGTTTATTTGCTTATTTGTCTGTCTGTCTCTGTCTGCTTGCCTGTCTGCTTGTTTGCTTGTTTTCTTTATTTTATTGTTTGTTTATTTGTTAAACTGAACAGACTATCTGTGGAGGGGGGCCTTTATATTCATTTCCCCCCCTTCAGCATAAGTTTATTTTACTTTATCTTACTTTATCTTACATTCTTTTTCTTTCTTTTTTTTCCTTTTTTTCTTTCTCTTTCTTTGTTTTTCTTTGTTTTTCCTTATATATATATATATATATATATATATATATATATATGAGTATTTTTTAATATTATCAAATTTTTGTTATTTTTCTTCGATTTTCTTCATTTTTTTGTTTTTTCTTTGTATCTTCTCATTTTCATTTTCTTCTTTTTTCTTCTTTTGTTTGTTTTGTCTTCGCTTTCTACCAGCCGAACGAATTTGTCTTAAAGACGAAATCCTTGAGGCGGATATACGTGAAGCTTTCACGGGGCAATACTTCTCTGTGGGGCAGTCTGTGGCAAGACGACATGGGAAGGAAACGCTGAAGCTGACGTCAGTCATAACTAATTATATTAATTAATATATTAAATTATATTTAATTAGATAAATTAATTTATTTGAATAGATATTTGAAGAAGAACGTAAAACAGTCAGAAGACAGAAACAGTTGTACTAGGCTATGAAACACTGAGCAGGAAATCTGAAAGAATGCACAGTAGCACCAAACACAAATTTAACTTAGAAAAGCGATAAATAGATATAATATATAATATATCTATGTATTTATTATTTATTATTTATTTATTAATAAATACACTACAAGACAGTAATAATAAATAATAAATAATATTATTTATTATATTACTGTCTTGTAGTTTATCTGCGCCTGCTGAAGGGAGATAAATCTATTTCTATTTCTGTTGATGTCTCCTCCTTCGAGGCGAAGATAGCAGCGTGAATGTCTCTCGTCTGTACTGTCTGTTTAGCTCTGACGCTTGCTATGTTTTGTTTTGCTGTCTGCCACTTCAACTTCTTTTCTTTCTTTTGTTTTCTGTCTTCGCTGCTGCAGGGTAGTACAGATGATACCTGTAGAGACAACAGGCGACAAACGCGCGGGTCCGTCGCTTCAGCCTCCCCAAACAAAACCTACTCAGCTACTCAGCTAGCTAGCTAGCTAGTCAACTAGCTAGCTGGCTAGTTGGGTTGCCGCACACCTAGGGGCTGCAGCTATCTACAGACCCCAGCCTTAGCTGTAAAGCCGAACAACTCTGAGCCAACAGCCTAGCTAGCTGCCTAGCTAGCTGCCTAGCTAGCTACCGAGCTAGCTGCCTAGCTAGCTGTGTATCAAGCTGATTAGCTACTTTGGTGGTGTTGCAAGAGTATGAGCTGCTTGCTCGTAGCACTATATTTTTGTTTTGTTGCTGATAGTCGATAATTGTCTGTTTATGAGGAGTGTAGTTATTTCTTCAATGTGTAATATGTAGTGCTGGTGTTTTTATGAGTATATTTGTGTTTGTTGTTTTTGTTTTGTTTTGTGTTTGTTGTTTCTCAGCACCTGTTAGCCCGTTTGCAGAATTAACAGCTCAAACCGAATTATTGTTTTCGAGTGAATCCGATTCTCGGGTGTATGTACAGTCGCGTAAGGTTTTACCTTCTCCTTTAGTTTCTTCGGACTTCTCCTTTCAAAAGCTTGGTATTGGGGGTTTAGATAAGCAATTTGCAGAGATATTTCGACGGGCGTTTTCAAGCAGAGTGTTTCCTCCTCATTTAGTTGAAGAATTAGGATTAAAACATGTAAAGGGTTTATTATTGTATGGTCCGCCAGGAACAGGAAAAACTCTAATAGCACGCCAAATAGGGAAAGCACTTAATGCAAGAGAGCCAAAGATAGTAAACGGTCCCGAAATATTAAATAAATATGTGGGACAATCTGAAGAAAATGTAAGAGCATTATTTAAGGAGGCAGAAGAAGAAGAAAGAAAGAAAGGCGCTGATTCAGGTTTACATATAATTATATTTGATGAGTTAGATGCAATTTGTAAACAAAGAGGAGCGAATCCTGGAGGAGCAGGTGTAACAGACTCTGTTGTAAATCAATTATTATCAAAGATTGATGGTGTTAATGGTTTAAATAATATATTATTAATAGGAATGACAAATCGATTAGATCTAATAGATGAAGCCCTTCTTAGACCCGGTAGATTTGAGGTTTTAATTGAAATAGGCCTACCAGATGAGAAGGGAAGATTACAAATACTAACAATACATACACAAGCTATGCAACAAGCACAACGTTTAGATCCTTCTGTAGATTTAGTTTTTCTGGCAGAGATAACCCGTAATTTCTCCGGAGCAGAATTAGAAGGATTGGTTCGATCTGCTGCATCTTTCGCTTTCCAGCGTTCTGTAGATATGAAAGATTTAACAAAAGCTGCAGATGCTTCGGCTATACGTATAACTATGCAAGATTTTGAATCTGCTTTAGAAGAAGTTAAACCAGCATTTGGTTCACATGAAGAAACATTATCACGTTGTATACAAAATGGTATTATATCATTTAGTTTAGATTGTAAAAGACTACAACAAACATGTTTAACTTTAGGGGCACAAGCCCGAGATAGCTCACATACACAAATTATATCTGTATTACTTCAAGGCGTTCCAGGCAGCGGAAAGACAGCACTAGCTGCATCTATAGCAAAATTATTATCCTTCCCATTTACTAAATTAATATCTGCTGAGAATTGGGTGGGGCTACCTGAGAATGCTCGAGTCAATCTCTTACAGAAAGCCTTTCAAGATGCATATAAATCTAATCTTTCTCTTGTTCTACTTGATGATTTAGAAAGACTTGTTGATTTCACCCCCATTGGACCCAGGTAACATATTACACATGCTTGATCCTGATGCTGTTGATGGTGCTGATGTTGATGTTGCTGCTGCTGCTGATGCTGATGTTGCGGCTGCTGTTGATGCTGCTGTTGATATTGCTGCTGATGCTGCTGATGTTGATGTTGCTGTTGATGTTGCTGTTGATGTTGCTGCTGCTGGTGATGCTGATGCTGCTGTTGATGCTGCTGCTGTTGCTGCTGTTGATGTTGATGTTGCTGCTGTTGATGTTGATGTTGCTGCTGCTGTTGGTAGTGCTGTTGATGTTGCTGCTGCTGTTGGTAGTGCTGCTGCTGTTGATGCTGCTGCTGCTGCTGCTGATGCTTCTGGTGCTTGTTGCTGGTGTTGCTTCTGATTTTGTTGATGATGATAATGG
>OY986959.1:1468279-1478279 GCA_963920595.1 Eimeria praecox
GCTTCTGATTTTGTTGGTGATGATAATGGTGCTGCTGCTGCTGCTGCTGCTGTAGTCTTTGTTGTTCTTGTTTGTATTTCTTTCTTTGTTTTCCCAACGTTTCTTGTTTGGTGAAGTTATTTACTGTATATTATGCTTTTTTATTTCGATTTATTTATTTATTTATTTATTTATTTATTTATTTATTTATTTATTTATTTATTTATTTATTTATTTATTTATTTTCTTCTTATTTTATATTTAGATTTTCTAATCCCGCATTACAAGCCCTGTTGGTCTTAGTAAAGAAACAGCCGCCGAGAGACGGAGCGAAATTGCTTGTTATAGGGACGACTTCTGAGGCAGAGTTTATTCGAGTAATAACAAAATAATATAATATTTTATTTATTTTATTTATTTATTCTTCTTCAGCTTCTTTCTTTATTCTTCTGCATCTTCTTTCTTTCTTCTTCTTCTTCATCTTCTTTCTTTCTTCTTCTTTCTTCTTTCTTCTTCTTTCTTCTTTCTTCTTCTTCTTCTATTTATCCTCATTCTTCTACTTTTGTTTTTCTTCTTCTTTTTCTTCTTTTGTTTCTTCTCTGTGCTCTTTTTCTGTTTATTCTTCTTTCTCATTTTCTTTATGTTTTTATTCTTTATCTTTTCTATCCCGTTTTTCTTCTTTTCTTTTTGTTTCTCTTCTTCTTCCTTTTCTTCTTCTTCTTCTTCTTCTTCTTCTTCTTCTTCTTCTTCTTCTTCTTCTTCTGCTGCTGCTGCTGTTTCTTTCTTTTCTTGTGTTTTTCTTCCTCTCTCTCTCTTTAAGTCCTGCTTGCTTCTTCTTTGCTGTCTTCCCTTCTGTCGCCTTCAAACTTTACTACCTCCCCCCGCCCCCCCAATCAACTCCACAGCAGATAGCCAGGCGGCTCTCTCTCTCTCTCTGTATATATATATATATATATATATATATATATATATATATATATATATATATATATATATATATATATAAAGTAGTTGGATGCGTACATGCCTCTACGCAGTCAAAGCCGTCTAAATATACCTAAGAAGAAGCGGAGAGAACCTGTAAATACGTGTTAAGACAAAATAAAATATTAATTATATTATATTATTATATCTGTGGTGTATACAGGAGGCAGGTATTGCTAAAGCCTTTAATGTTTGTCTTGAAGTCCCTCCCGTCAAAGGGCCAGAAGAAATTGCTTCTGCTTTGAGAGAACATAGTGCAGATCGTTATTTATTTCCAGAAGAAGAAATCATGCAGGTGTACATACACCTCAAATAACATCACATAAATATTATAATATCAAATATAAACCCTAAACCCTAAACCCTAAACCCTAAATTGACTGCGAATCAAACGGAATGATGCCGTCCAACGAAGAGATTGCCTACCCTCCAGAGCTAGGGTTTAGGGTCTAGGCTTTCACGCTTAGGGTCTAGGGTTTAGGGCTTAGGGTTTAGGGTTTAGGGTTTAGGGTTTAGGGTTTTGATGCAGGTATGCGAGTCTGGGGTGTTGGATTCAATTCCTATAAAACAACTAATTATGGTGACGGAGATGGCGGCTGAGAAATGCAAGCCAGGTATTGTGTTTTTAATTAATTGTATTTCTTCTTTAAATTATTTGTTTTATTCGATTTAAATAATTTAAACATAAAATAATAAAACATAGAAACAGGAGGATGCAGTCACAGATGAAGTAGACAAACACAGTGAATATATATATATATATATATATATATATATATATATATATATATATATATATATATATATATATATATATATATATATATATATATATATATATATATGTTTGTATCGTATCTGCCTGTCTGTCCGTCAACAGAAACATTTATTGCTTTGTTTACTTTTTTATTTTGCATAGATTTGTTTATTTTGTTTGGTTTTCTGTATTTTTCTTGGGGTGTATGTACAGTCTGTTGCTTTGTATTTTAGAATCTGCCTTTCTGTTTTTCCTCATTCTTGTTTTGTTTTCTTTGTTTCTTTCTCTTTCTTTGTCTGTCTAAATCAATAAAAGGATAACAAGAATAATATATACATTAAATTATTTATATTATTTTTATTATATTTTAATTATTTATTTTATTTTTCTTTCTTATTTCTCAGGGGCTATAAAAGCAGAAACGTTTATTAGCTGTCTGCGAGATTGCGGACTTGATGGCCTTTCCAAGTTTTTTTGACCTTGAAAGAAAAATAAATAAAATAAATAAAATAAAATAAAATAAATAAAATAAAATAAATAAAGCAAATAAACAATAAAACAAATAAAATTAAATTAATAAAATAATATACGCTATAATACATTAAAAAAGAAGAAATACTATAAAACAAATCATAGATTTCTGTATTAATACGTAGATTAACTACGAAAACTCAAACTCTCTCTTATTAGAACAAGCAGACATAAATTTTTTATTAATATCTTCTCTTGCTGCTTGTATTTCTATTATTATTATAATTATTGTTTTGTTATATATATACTATTCTTATTCTTTTTTTTATTAATTTTACTATTACTTCAGCGTCAACATCTTTATTTATTACTACTTGTATGAATACGATTTATCTTTACTTTATTACTAATTATCTTTTATTATTTGTTTATTATTTGTATTTGTATTATTATTGTTTTATGTAGGCAGTAGCCATATTATACTTGTTCTATTACTAGTTGTATTATTATTTATTTTATTATTAGATTTACTACTATTCCTATCACTGGTTTTCTTAGTATTGTAATACTATTAATACTTATATTATTATTATTATTATATATTATTATTATTATTTTATTTTAATTATTATTATTATATTAATCTTGTTTTTATGGCTATTATTACTAATATTAGTATTGCTACTAGTCTTACTACTCTTAATTGTTTTATTAATTGTTTTATTATAAATACTATTATTATATTTGTTTTTATTTACATTATTGTTTTTCTTCTTTTTCGCGGGCTTCAGACTTTCTCGTTAATAATAATATGATTAGAATTACTAATTGTTAGTTTTTTATTTTTATAAATATTATTATAATTATACTAAGTATTATTATAATTATTTGTATTGTTATAATAAAAACAGCACAATTAATAATATCTATTTCTTATTATGAGAGGCATTATAATAAATATTTACTTATTATTATTCTAATCATCATTAATTATTTTTAAATATATTTTACTAGTAATAATTAGTATAAATATTACTAATTATATTCTAATAAGTCTTATTAGTAGTAAATCTTATATTTATTATTAAATTTACTCTAATTATATTCTAATAAATCTTATTAGTAGTAATTCTTATATTTATTATTAACTTTATTTTAATTATATTCTAATAAATCTTATTAGTAGTAAATCTTATATTTATTATTAAGTTTTTTCTAATTATATTCTAATAAATCTTATTAGTAGTAAATCTTATATTTATTATTAAGTTCATTCTAATTAAATTCTACTAAATCTTATTAGTAGTAAATCTTATATTTATTATTAACTTTATTCTAATTATATTCTAATAAAGCTTATTAGTAGTAATTCTTATATTTATTATTAACTTCATTCTAATTATATTCTAATAAATCTTATTAGTAGTAAATCTTATATTTATTATTAACTTCATTCTAATTATATATTCTAATAAATCTTATTAGTAGTAAATCTTATATTTATTATTAACTTCATTCTTGTAGATATTCTCTTAGTAATAGTTGTATTACTACTACTACGAGTACTACTACGAGTTTGTTTATTCTTGTCTTTAGCTGCTGGTATTGTTCTTCTTAAAAACCCAGGGGTTTATTTAAAAAAACATATTTAATATCTGTGTTAATTGTATTATTGTACTATTAGTTTTTATATGTTTGTATTTATTGTATTTGTATGCTGTATACACTTCAAGAGCTGCCCCTGACAGTACTTGAAGCAGTATTTCTTCTTTGTTTTCTTCCTTTAATATAAAATAAAACTTTAAAAGAAGAATAAAATTCTAATTATACAAATAAACAAACAAACAAAAAATAACAAACAAAACGAAGAAAGCGCATCAACAACCAACACTTGTTTTGCTTTCATGTATTTGTTTTTGGTTGTGTTATCTTTTTGAATTAATTTAATATTTTAATGTATTTATTTACTGATATTAATATAATTATTTTCGGTGTACATAAATTAATTAAGTAGGAAAGAGCACTGCGAAGAAAGCAGGGATTGTTGATGTTGGTGCGAGATGCTGCATGCCTATTGAGTAAATACATTATGAATTGTTTTTTAAAATTGATTTTCCTATTTTAAATTAATTAAATTATTAATTAATATATTTATTTCATATTTTCAACACCAATTGAACTTTGTTGTGGGGGGAGCTGCATGCCCTCTAAGGATGTGCGTCGGCTGCAGCTACTCTAGCGAGCCATTCAAGTCGCTTACTCAGCAAATATATTTGTTTTTATACTTTTGATGATTAATTAATTTTAATATTCAATTTAAACCGTATTTTCGGGTGTACAAACACTTCTTTTTTAATTTGAAAGGCACAAGTCAGCAGCCGATAGGCTGTTTGACGGTGTTTGGTATACGGTGACCTGAGGTGGTTTATGTAAACACATAAATATGCATCGAAATTTAAATCTAAAAAGAATTATAAATATAATATTTGTGTTTTTAAACATTTAAGTGCAAATTTAATCAACAAGAAAAACAAGAAAAAGAAAGCGAAACACATCTTATAACACCGCCAGCACACATATAACAACCCGACGATCTTGATTGAAACGCCTCGTATTTTTCTTATTTTTCTCTGCTACCAAGAAAATAATAAATAAATTTATAAAATATTATTTAATTACATTAAAATACTCTTTTTTTAGGGGCTTTTGAGCCCCGACTATCCTATCATCACCATCAAACAGCTGATGCCTAGCACCAGCTTCTTCGGGTGTCTACAGGAATTGTAGTTATGTAATAAATTTTAAAAAAATAATTCAAATTTATTTTTTAAATTTAAATTGAAATGAAAATAAAAAAGATAATTATTCAAAGAAGACGATCGTCTAACAACAGATCGAATGCGAGAGCAAACTACTTGTTTATTTTGTTTTCTGTTGCTTTCTTCTTCTGTTGGTGTTTTTCTTCTTCTTCTCTTTAAATAATTATTAGTTTAATTGTTTACGAAAATAAAAATGAAGAATAACAACTACATCGAAACCGTGAGGTAAAACATAATGCATCTTCTTTTTGTGTATTCAAATTAGAAAGAAATGAAAAACAAAAGAAAAACAAAAAAAAGATTGAGAAACAAACAATTGTTGCTCTCCCTCCACTACAGCTGCACTTTCTACTGCTGCTGCTGCAGTTGCTGCTGCTGCTGCTGCAGTTGCTGCTGCTGCTGCTGTTGCTCAATTTGCTGCTGTTGCTGTCGGTGCAGCTGTATTTGCTGCTGTTGATTTCGCTCTTGTCGGTGCTGCTGCTGCTGCTGCAATTGCTGCTGCTGCCCCTGCATTTGCTGCTGCTGTTGTTGCAGTTGCTGCTGCTGCATGTGCTGCTGTTGCTGCTGCTGCATGTGCTGCTGTTGCTGCTGCTGCTGTTGCTGCTGTTGCTGTTGCTTGTAGGGCCTCGGCTCCTTCTAGTGCTCAGCGGCCTCGCAGGTATTCTTGCTTTGCTTTTTGTATTTTTGTGTATTTGGTTTTTCGTATTTTTGTATATATCTATATCTATATTTATATCTATATCTATCTATCTATCTATCTGCCTATCTCTCTCCCTCTCTCTGCATATATATATATATATGTACATATATATATATATATATATATATATATATATATATATATATATATATATATATATATATATATATATATATATATGTATATATACAACACCAGCCTGTGCACTGTATAAATATATAAAGAGAAACTTAACAACAGCAATAAAAATAATATTTATTATTATTATTATTATTACTATTGTTGGCATATAAATAATAATATATTTAAACAAAACAAATAAATAATTAATTAATTATATTCAAACTTTTTCTATTTTGTTGTTTTTCTCTCAGCCCCTCCGCACTAGCAAAACTACGAAGCCTCACAAGTGCACAGACAGGTATAAGGCTTTCTGTGGTAGTACTTGACATACACAGAGACAAATAAATAAATAAATAAATAAATAAATAAATAAATAAATAAATAAATAAATAGTAGAAAGTAAATACATAGTATAAACAAAATTTGAAGAGGCAACAGCACGAAAACAAATAATAAAACAAGAAATACGTTTGTTTATATTTATTTTATTATTGCTGCAGAGTGTCTGCGATCGTTAGAGAATGTCGACAGAGAACAAAGAGAAGCTAGAAGAAAGCTGCAGGTACACCTCAATAAAGCCCCAAACATCCATGCATGCATGCATGCATGCATGCATGCATGCAAACATGCATGCATGGATGTTTGGGGCTTTACCGCATGCATATTAGTGCATGCATGCGGTGTTGTAGTGTTGCTATTGTTTTATCAATCTCTTTTGTTTATTTATTTATATTAATAAATATTTAGTTTTTGTTTTTTTTCTGTTTTTTTTTCTTTTTTTTAGGTTGAGTTTCGTCGTTTATTAATTTCTTACCTCCGAGAAAATCGAAAATGTGTAAATTATTTTCTTGACACGTACGTTGGGGTGTATATACACCTCAGCGGGTGTATGAGGACTGTTGTAATACCTGCATATACACCGCAAGCCCCTTCTCTTCAAGAAAAACATTTACGAATACACAAATTTAACAAATGCTTGCCACACTTCAGGTGTACAGGGACCTGCAGGTGTCTATACACCTGAAACGAGGGCTTAATAGTCAATTAAACAGCAAATCTTCAGGTGTCTGTACACCTCAAACATGATATCTGCATGCGTTACGCTGCTGCAGGCCACCCGGCAAGAGAATATTTCACGAACATACAAACAGTTATCTTCATCTTAATCCTGGTTAGACTTCCTTACACTCCATGCATGCATGCATGCATGCATGCATGCACGCCCCACATGCATGCATGCATGCATGCATGCATGCATGTGGGGCTTTCTGTATATTTTCAGCGTTTATAGAGAACGTCTAGACACCGATTCTAAGAAAATATGAGATTTCTGTGCAGCTGTACATACACCGCAATTAGCTGTAGAATCTGAGTATATATTGAATTAACATACCATCAAATAAGAAAGGTAAAATAAAGATATTATGAAGATAGAGACACACTCTATATATCTGTATCTGTATATATATATATATATATATATATATATATATACATTGAGGTGTACATACACCGCAATGCAGGCCTGGATGTTGAGAGAGCGGAGGCAGAAGCTCGTCAAGATTTTGCAAGAACAAATGAAAATCTGCTGAGGAAGAAACTCCAATTTGTCTTTCAAGAAATTAATAATGCGTATAAATTAAAATTTACAGTAAGAAGATAAATATTTATTTTATGTGGTTATTCTTTAATATGCTTCTGTCTCTCTCTCTCTCTCTCTTATTCTTCTGTCTCTCCCTTTATCTTATTCTTCTGTCTCTCTCTTTCTTATTCTCCTTTCTCTCTCTCTTTCTTATTCTTCTTTTTCTCTCTTTCTTATTCTTCTTTTTCTCCCTTTCTTATTCTTCTGTCTCTCTCTTTCTTATTCTTCTGTCTCTCTCTTTCTTATTCTTCTGCCTCTTTCTTATTCTTCTCTCTCTCTCCCTCTTATTCTTCTGTCTCTCTTTCTTATTCTCTTGTCTCTTCGTCTAATTCTTGTGATGGTGATGTTTGTTGCTGTTGCTGTTTTTCCTGTTTGAGTGTATCTACATCTCTCTTCATTAAATAATATATTTTTTGTTGTTTTCTTGTTTCTTTGATTTGTTAATTTGTATACATTGCTTTGTATGCGTGTTATCTCGTGTGTATATGAATAGCTAGCTGGATAGCTACATCGTTAGCTGTCTAGCTGTCTAGCTAGCTGTGTAGCTAGCTGTCAAGCTAGATAGCTATCTATCTAGCTAGCTGTCTAGCTAGCTAGCTGTCTAGCTAACTAGTCGTGTAGCTAGCTAGCTATCTAGCTAGCTAGCTAGACAGCTAGTCAACTGTCTGTCTAGCTAGCTAGCTGTCTAGCTAGCTAACTGTCTAGCTAGCTAACTGTCTAGCTAGCTAACTGTCTAGCTAGCTAGCTAGCCGTGTAGCTAGCTAGCTAGCTAGCTATCTGTGTGGCTGACATTGTGGGTTTTGTGCTTCAGCTGCAGCGATTGAACGCCTTGCAAGAACTATGCAGGTCAGATAGAAAACAGATAGTTTGTCTTACTAACAATAATAATATTAATAATAATAATATTAATATTAATTATAATTATAATATTAATAATAATAATAATATTAATAACAATAATAGTGATATTAATAACAATAATAATAATATTAATAATAACTATAATATTAATAGTAATAATAATACTACCATATATATATATATATATATATATATATATATATATATATATATATATATATATATATATATATATATATATATGCAGAGTAGGGCTAGTCAAGAGAGTGTTATTGTAATTTGCGGTGTATGCACAGACTAGAAAGTCGATTTCGAGTCATCGAGTCGGATTTACCTACGGTGAGAAGTTTAGTAATATTTAATTTAATATAATTTAATTTAATTTAATTTAATTTGATTTAATTTGATTTAATTTAATTCAATTTAATTTAATTTAATTTAACTTAACTTAATTTAATTTAATTTAGTTTAATTTAATTTAATTTAATTCAATTTAATTTTTCTTTTCATATTTGCTGCTGTTACATCATCAAAGCTAGCAGGATTGCAGTGTACGTCCATCTTCCTTATTTCATTTTATTCTATTTCTACTTATTTATTTATTTATTTATTTATTTATTTATTTATTTATTTTATTTTAAGGAACACCGCGGCGAGTTTGAATTAGGATGTTGGCAGAAACTTAAGAAGACAAGTTGGTAAGAAGAATATAATAATTATTATAAATATAATTATTATTTATTTATTATTTTAAATAAATATATTTAAATAATATAAGAATAAGATTCTACTATGAAGGGTAGTATTAATATAATTCTACTATAGTTGTAATAATTATTGTTATGTAATACGAGTGATGGTCTGTCTGTCTGTCTCTGTCTGTCTCTCTATCTTTGTCTGTGTCTTTGTCTTTGTTTTTGTTTGTTTATATTTGTTTATATCCTTCTGTCTCTGTCTTTCTTCCTCTCTCTCTCTCTCTCCCTCTCTCTCTCTCTCTGTCTGTCTGTCTGTCTGTCTTTGTTTGTTTCTATCTTTTTTCTCTGTCTTTCCATTTACGATTATTTAACGAAGACGAAGACAACACCATCATCATCAAACACCATCAAACAGCAGCAGTTTGAGGTGTATGTACACCTCAGGTATGCTTCCCTTGAGGCTTTGTTGCCTTCCTCAAACATCACTTCTTTTCATCTGCCAGAACAAAAACAAAGTGAATGGGCCTTCGCAGCAGCAGCAGCTGCTGCAGCAGCAGCAGCAGATCCAGCAGCAGCAGCAGCAGCAGCAGCAGCAAATCCAGCAGCAGCAGCAGCGCAGGCCCCTGCTTGTCTCAACAGCAGCAACGTGTCCCCTCAAGAGCAGCAGCAGCAGCAGCAGCAGCATCATTTTGCTGCTAAAGACGAAGACAATGCTGCTGCTGAGGTGTCTAGACACCTGTTCAAACTGTGGAATTGCTGCGCCCGACAGAGCAGCAGCTGTCCTCCTCAGTCTGCTGATGTTTTAGATTTTTCTTCTCTACCCTCTCCCGATCAAACCCCTGCAGCAGCAGCAGCAGCAGCAGCAGCAGAAGCAGAAGAAGCAGAAGCAGAAGCAGAAGCAGCACATCCAGCAGCAGCAGCAGCAGAACTGGCAGCAGCAGCAGATCCAGCAGCAGCAACAGCAGCAGC
>OY986959.1:1488279-1493279 GCA_963920595.1 Eimeria praecox
TTCTTTCTCCCTTCAGTCGACAGCATATATATATATATATATATATATATATATATATATATATATATATATATATATATATATATATATATATATATATATATATATATATATATATATATATATAGATAGATAGATAGATAGATAGATAGATAGATAGATAGATAGATAGATATTCCTGTCTTTGTGCTTCTGCTGTCACTGGTGTCACAGTTGTCTCTGCTATCTCTGCTGTGGTTTAAAGCTGCTGAAAGACTGAATCTAACTATGCTTCGGTCCTCCAAAGATGTGTTTGTTGTTTTTGTGAGGAGCCCCGCAGACAGTAGAGAAAGCAGAGACAACACTCCCTTCAACTACGCATGCAAAGTATACTTCTATAGCTAACCTCACACCTGTGTTGTTGAATGGTGGAGGGTCTCTCTGTCTTGGGGAACAAATGTTTTCTTAAAGTTTTATTATTATCAAGTGTTTTATGTATTACAATTCACGAAGGTTGTAAGATGATAACGCGAGAGGTAGATACACCTGGTGCTGCAAGAAGGTTAAGACAGACAAACTCAAGAGCTACCTACCTGCTTAGTCCCCGCAGTAGGGGGAGGCCAGGGGTAGTTAAGTATCAGACAGAGGAGAACCGGGGGAATGTCTTCCTCCTCCCTACTACTCTCTAAGTGCAAAGAAATAAACATAATGATTTAGAAATGATATATGTAGATATAAAATGTGTGGAGGTTGATGTTGTGAATCTCAGCTACATACATACAGAAGAAAAGAAACAAGAATAGAATACAGTCAGTAAATTGTGTCCTCAGAAATCGATAAAAATATATTCTCTTACTGACTTTGTTGTTCCCTTCTAGCAAACAAAACCACACAAATCAAATTTGGTAGCAGGTTAATGAATAGAAGTTTTTGGTGTTTGACTTCGTCACTTACTTCTCTCTTATCCTGAGTGAAGCAACTAACCAAGTAAAACAACAAAGAGGCGGGATACATGCAATCTAAGACTCCTACTTAACTTGCTATGCTGATGAGAACTGAGAGAGGCACAGACAGATGCTCCCTGAGTCAGTCCCTTGTTTCTCGACGCTCGTATTGAAGCCAACCATCTACTAGATTTGTTTGGCACAGCCAGCCCTTAAAGTATATCTAATATCTGAAGCCACAACGCGAGGGTCTAACCTGTTAACTGATTTGTTAAGATAATCTCTGCTAGAAACCGTCGTAGATAAAAGAGACGACACAAGATCTAACAAAACTACTAACTTAACAAATTGAGGGCTTCATTGACAAGTTGATCCCCATACTATCACAGCGCTGAAACTGCTATGGTGGGTAGATTCACCAGGATATAATCTGAGGCCTGTCACGAATTAGTTAGTGGAGGGCCCTTCCACTTTGTTTTCATGAGGGGACTGTAGGGGAGATTAATGAAAGACTTCATACCTCACCTTCTTCAACAGGATCTGTCTCCTCTGAATTAAGGGGATTAGAGACAGCCCCTCAGTGCTAAAGAAGAGACGAGATCACAAAGAACAGCAAGGACGCCACCCTGCCCCCTGCTGGAGACGATGGAGGAATGCATGCACTCAACGTTTCTGACCTCATTAAAACCCTCATCTAGAACACTTCGATAAACTTAACACAAAAAAAACATAAGTGAGCACAGCTGAAGGAAGAATTATCAGATAAAACAAATTTAAGCAGCTTCTACCGATCTGACGATCCCGTGGACGCCCAATGCCCTGCGTCAGAGGCACTTCTTAAGGGGCCCCACCCTTCTCTCTTTCTCTTTCTGCCTCTCTCTCTCCCTCTTTCTCTCCCTCTTTCTCTGTCTCTCTCTCATCTAGAAGAGATATTTCTGAGCATCAAGGAGCCGAACTGCCAGGAAACACCAACGTTTAGTCTTAGACAATCGCGTTTGGACACACTTCGGTGCTGTGAAAGAAAAAATACGAGCGGCTGCTCACCTGCATCAATCCAAGACCTCCAAATAAAATTATAGTATAAAATTATATAGTAAAGCAATAATTTGCTGTGTCCCTGGTAGACATAATCCTTGGATGCTTGATGGATTCAGCAGTCTCCTCCTCTGATTTCTCTCACGAGTTTCTGCAGCTCCCTATACACTCCGACGAATAGAGGGATACGAAGTTAAGTGCATATCTGTATTCTCTACTGGCTAGTTGATGCCCCTACTGAGCTGTAGCGACAGAGCAACGATGACTTCTTGGCCTCAGTCAGAGAGACGTGAATGTTTATAAATGTACATGTGTTTATAGATGTAGATGTGTTTATAGATGTAGATATGTTAATAGATGTAGATATGTTTATAGATGTAAATGTGTTTATAGATGCAGATATGTTTATTGAGGCAGATGTGTTTATAGATGTAGATATGTTTATGGAGGCAGATGTATTTATAGATAGAGATATGTTTATCGAGGCAGATGTGTTTATAGATGTAGATTTGTTCTACGTGTGGAGGCTCAGCCGGGAGGTGTAAGAGCACCTGCAGCACTAGCAGCATGCGGTGTATGTACTACACTCGAACCACAGATTCGTAAGAAAGAGACAGTGTTAGTTTTTTTATCTCTCTATCCAAAGAAATATTTTATAAACAATATAGCATTTTGTTTATATAGAGGTGAGAGAAGAAACTGTCGTAGGCTTCATCAAACATATCCTGAAGAGGACAACAGATAGAAATATCTACAAAGGTTTTATTTGTTATTAATAAGATACAGGTAGAAATATCTACAAATATTTTACTTGTTATTAATAAGATAAATTTGTCTAACATCGACAAAGCCTTCTTCTTAACAATCCATGATTGTCTCACAACAGCTTATCTGATGATATCTAAACAAGCTAGATACTCGACAGATCATCAACAACTAGTCCCCCCCTACTTACCTCCTACTTATAAATTTTAATAAAAAAAACAAACACTCAAATACTTTCTACGATTCTTGTAGCGTCTACATATTTGTAGGGAGGATATATATCCCATATATATATATATATATATATATATATATATATATATATATATATATATATATATATATATCCCCACATATATCATTATATATTATTATAATTTTTTTCTCTTATCGATGAATACGATAGAATTTACTTTGCTGTGTACAGACACCGCAAAGACATCCTCTGTCTTCAAATGTTTGAAAGCTCCTCAGTTTTTTATATTTAGGTTTTTCTATTTGGTTTTTCTATTCTATTACATTCTATTTCTACTCATAATTCGTTTAAAGACACAACAACAAACACACCGCCATATATAAACATTATAATATTTCTTCTACTTCTACTCATAGAAATTACTGATAGACGAAGAAGTTCCTTTAACAGCAACTAAGCCCCACACCCCCCCCCCCCCCTTCTTCTCTTTGGTGCATGCATGGGGCTTGCTATAGAAGAAGACCTAGATAATAATAATAGTTATAATATAATAATAATAATAATAATAATAAAAGTTATAATAATAATAGTAATAGTTATAATAATAATAATAGTTATAATAATAATAATAATAATCGCTATAATAATAATAATAGTTGTAATAATAATAATAGTTATAATAATAAAAATAGTTATAATAATAATAATAATAGTTATAACAATAATAATAGTACTAATAATAATAGTTGTAATAATAATAATAGTTATAATAATAATAATAATAATATTTATTATTATTATTATTATAGTTATAATAATAATAATAATTATAATAATAATAATAGTTATAGTAATAATAATAGTTATAATAATAATAGTTATAATAATAATAGTTATAATAATAATAATTATAACGATAAGAGGTAGATAGAAAGATAGCAAAATAATAGAAAAAAATATTATTAAATCTAAGAAACAAAAAATAAAAAATAATTAATTAAAATATTAATATATTAAATTATAATCTACAACTCTTCTTAAACTGTTGCTGTGTCTCTCTCTCTGTCTCTCTCTCTTTGGGGCTGCATGCATGCAGGCCCGTTCGTTCTAATTTAATTTAATTTAATTTAATTTAATTTAATTTAATTTAATTTATTGTGTTTGTTTAATTTATTATATTTTAATTAAAGAAGAAACAAAAGAATAAAATAATTTATATTAAATTATATATTATATTAAATAATAAAATAAGTAGAGGGCTCTATACTTGCTGTCTTCCTGTTGCTTCTCCTCTGTCTCCTGAGGTGTATATACACCTCAGATTCCCCCAACACATTTACTCTAATCGAATCTCCTTATCTTTTATATTTGTATTGTTTAAATATTTTTATATAGCCTTAATCACCTTCCGAGGGTTTAGGGTTTAGGGTTTAGGGTTTAGGGTTTAGGGTTTAGGGTTTAGGGTTTAGGGTTTAGGGTGCCTCGTATTTGAAGCTTGAAGCCCCGCCTTCCTTCTCTCTGTCTCTGTCTCTCTCCCTCTCCGTCTCTGTCTCTCTCTGTCTCTCTCTGTCTCTCTCTGTCTCTCTCTGTCTCTCTCTGTCTCTCTCTGTCTCTTCTCTCTCCTCCTTCTCTCTCTCTTTCTTTCTTTCTTTTTTTCTGTATTTGTTTTTATTTGTTCTCACATATATCGTGAGAAGCAGCAGCAGCAGCAGCAACAGCAGCAACAGCAGCAGCAACAGCAACAGCAACAGCAACAGCAACAGCATCAATAGCACCTGTTGCAACAGCAGCAGCACCACCACCACCAGCAACAACGGCAGCAGCAGCACCAACAGCAACGACGGCAGCAGCAGCAGCAGCAACAACAACAACAGCAGCAGCAGCAACAACAACAACAAAGGGTCCTTGAGATGGTGGGGGCCCCCCCCACGTCTGACTGGGGGCCCCCGGGGGCCCCCAGCCCCCCGACTGGGGGCCCCCGGGAGAGAACATGGGGGGGGGCGCCCCCGGGGGCCCCGGGGGCCCCTGGGGCCCGGGGGCCCCCCGGGGCCCCGGGGGCCCCCATGGGCCCTTCTAGGGTT
>OY986959.1:1535779-1640779 GCA_963920595.1 Eimeria praecox
TCGTATCTGCCTATCGCTCCTGCTCCATGCAGAATCAGCCACTGTAGATAACACTCCAGGGGAAGTCAGCCCTGAGCTTAGTCTCTCATAGGGAAGCTGCTGCTGCTCCTCCTGTTGCTGCTTCCGATGTTGCTGCTGCATTCGCCGTTACTGCTGCCCACGCTTCTACTGCTGCTGCTATCGCATTGCTGTTGTAATCCTACGCTCGACCACAAAGTCATCCCCTTCACAGAACACAAGTCAGCGCGCATCAGAATCCCTTGCTGCAATACCTGCAGCGGGAAACCAGCGCTGCACAGCGAAGACCTCATGTAGTGCACGGGGGCGCTGCCGTTGCTGTTGCTGCTGATCCGGTTGCTCTTGATTTACAAGAGTAAGAGAGTAAGTTCGGAAACCCCAGCGTCGCAGTGTGCGGAGTTTGGGGGCTTTTCATCAAGCTCCAAATTGTGAGAACCCCGCCAAAAGGAAGAAAAAGTTAATGTGGTTAACATCAGTGCCGAGCTCGTTCTAGGAAAGGCAGGCTGGGCAGACTCCATCGAGAGATGGTTGGTGTTGTACGGTACGTGTATAGAAATGCACTAGCGCAAACACATAATCAGTGAAGCAGTTAGCCACAAAAAGGTGTATGCCATCCAGCTTTACAACCCGCCAGACAGGTTACTAGTTGCTGCCAACAAAACGAGGGTCCTCAGATACTATTGAAGAATTGCTGCACACAATTTTCCTCGAAGAAACACATGGATTCCCGGTCTCCTGGGCATAAAACGTAAGACTATTGTTTTCTGTGGCCTCTAAGAGTCGCTACTCGGGTTTTCAGGATATTAGTCTCCTCCTCCTCGCTGCCGTTCTGTGGCGGCCTTCCGAAAAGGTTTAAGGAATTTTGTTGATTCCCTAAACCTTTTCGGAAGGCCGCCATTGATTGTATGGCGGCATCTCCCCGTTGCGGACAAGCCTACTATGTAAGGCAGATACTTTACCCGAGAAGGAGTAGCGAAGGGCCATACCAGTCAATTTTTGAGTCGTTTACCTGCTGAGAAGGCATCAAATAAACTGCTCTGTCAGTTCTGTGGCTTGCTAAAAGACGTAGAATATGCGAGGATCGGAAACGAAGTCAAGTGCTTAATGAGCCTTTTCGCAGTTTCTCCTTCAACCGCAGACCAAAACACTTGCTTCTCTGCCTTCGATCGATAGTTCGCAGGAGCACCGATTCGATCGAGTCCGGGAATGAGGCTGAGGTAGAACAAGGCGGAGCCCACAAACTCATGAGACTCCGCGCCAGTGTACAGTGGTAACCGCCCCTTCGCGTTGGCCTCTATCTTCGCCGTGTCTGATTCGTTTCCTGCTGCATTGATACGTAACCCTAAGAAGCTAATAGTGTGTGCGAAATTTTGCACGCACCTTTTACGCCTTCGCGAACCGTTAACTACGTCGTAGCTATAAAGCTGCTGCAAATGCTCTTGCGCATTTTGCGTCAACGCAAGCACCTCGTCCATCTACATAACTTTCTATCTCTCACTGATTGGCCCCGAGAATTCTTGATTGGCCTATCTCTGTAGCCCGACAGATACACTCACGAGCCAAAAGGGCATGTATATGTGCCATACTTTGGCTCATGTGGGTATGGAAAGCCGCGTTGTGCTTATTGTCAGGTAGTGCACTTGTTGAGGCGAAGAGGTTACTTCTCCCACCCGACGGCACATTCTAATCAATCTTGATTATGAAAGGGTGAAAATGTTGAAGTATTGGCGACGACATTTCGAAGAACCTGCGGATTTATGTGCACTAATTCCTTTCTGTTGCTTTTTTGCGTCTTCTCCACTAAGTACTACAGTGCGTTAGGAGGCCATGCTGTTATCGCATTGCCCGAGTGAACCATGCAGTTCATTCGGAGTGTACCGACGGCCTTCGATCTTAGGTGAGCCCTACGGCGAGGTGCAGTAGAGTGAAGGCTCCAACAAAGTTATCCCAAAGCAGCTGATATCCCTTTCAGTCTTCTGGCACTCTGAACACAATGGCCAAAGGGCCTGGGGCGGATGCGTGGAAGAGTTGGCCTATCATGAGCTTGGATGCACCTTGCTGCGCTTAACGCTGCAGGATAGGACTACGCTTGGAGAAAAGGACAAATGGTCGTTGTTGCAGGTAGTCCTGCAACAACGACCATTTGTCGTTTTCTCCACGCGGTAACATTGTAGACTGTAGCGCGTATATGCATTTTTCAACGCATATTTGGTCCTTCACAGTCAGCCTGAGAGCAAGTACAGCAATGAATACCATCTCTGAACATGCTACACCTGCGTGAAGGCAAATCCACCTGCAACCGTACCCAAGCCCCATTTTGATGCATACGGTAGCACTGTAGTGCTAAGCACGTGGATGGCCCTCCATAACCAGTCTGCGTGCAAGTAGAAATATATCTATCAAGTTCATGCATGCCGTGCTACGCGCGCCATGTTTGTTTCACTGTAGTGCACCTAGCCGAGCCAGCGACCTACCTAAGTTTGTAAAACTAGCTACCTCATATGGTTTGGTTATGTCAAATCCATTATCTCCAAATATCACATAAATTTTAAATATCATTAAGTCAGCCAGTGATTCAGTTCATGAATAAGGAGAGAACTCACTCCTCCTCCCTACAAAACTGAGAGTGCAGTGGCGCCGTCACCTTCGTCTTTAGGGGTATTTCTAAGCTGATCCTACATGAAAAACCATGGTCTAAACCCCATCAACTCTGTTTCATTTCATCACGTATTATTGTGATCACACTAATAATTTGAACGTATTGGAGTTCTTTCCTTCTGCATCCCGCTGCGCCTCAAAGGCCTTTTTCGGATGAGACAGTATAATACCACCTTCGAATAAATTCAAGATTTCGGTAATTGAGGGAAATGAGACACTACAAGATGGTGTTGTCGATGTTGTGCTCGCACGGTATGATGATGATGAGGTAGCTGCAGCTCTCTTCAAGAATTGTATTGAACGTGGTGGAACTCAAGGCTCCCACAGAGTATAAAATTAAATGGCTTGAACAATGTACTGCAATAAAATATATATTTATATAAAGACAAACAATCACCAACACAGCATACCTTCTTAGGCCTGTGGGTGTTGTAGATCGGTTTGCTTGTTGTGCAGGGCTCCTCCTACCGCTCTCTAGTTCTTCTTTTGATGGGATTGAAAAATTGTAAATATTACAATTATTGCAATATTTTCAAAGATTTTTTTGTGTTATTTCTTTTTGAACTCTCCTCTCATCCCTAAATCCTTACGTTTTACTGCTACCGAACGACCGCGGCACGGGCTCACCTTCGCTGTAGTGCTATGAAACGGCGCCTCCATACATGAAAACAATGGAGAAAAAACAAATAACTTCAGCTTTCCGTTCTATTTTCGATCCTATATTTCTGACACAAGGGAAGAGCAACAATGTGGGGAGAGAGACAAACAACCTCCCTAAACCCAAAAAAGACAGCAAACGCCTTCCAAGATCGATTATGCTACTTACTATATTAGCTTCTACTGCTGTCTTCTTTCTCATATCTCAATGTTCTTTACAAATTGTACGAACGGGGAGAGGCAGATCTAGAAAGCTAGCTGAAGAGGTCAGGCCAGAGCTCCCTAGATAATGATGGATCTACCAGATATATTAATTTCTGTCGGTGTAGCCATTGTTGTTTTTGTTGCTGTTGCTGCGCTGCTGCTGTATAGAGATAGAACATTAACATAGAAGCACCTTTGTCTTACATCTGTCTTCTACCTTTCGCACTCTTTGTAGGTACACAAATGGCCAAGTCTGAGGGAGCTCTGCAGAGGAAATACATTTAATTTAGGCCCTAGAAAGCCAGAAGAGTCATCACACCCAGTTATTCAAGAAGAGGATACAAGCATTGACGATCAGTCTACCTCAACTCTGCCTCCGTCTGAAGATGACGGGCTCTACGACTTTGGTGGCCTATCCAGTGTCGGTGTGAGTATTTCTCTTGAAGATTTCTTGCTACTCCCTTGAATATCTGCATGTGTTTCTGTTTTTTTTTTGATTTTTTCTTCCTCTCCCAAGTTAGGAGGCATAGGATAGTCTTCGCAGGGATCATCTACATGTAGATTGTTTGTTTCCTGTTGAATAGGGGGGCGACAGAGCCAAAGAAGCTTTGAAAGACGTGCTAAGGCTTTTGCGTACTCTTTCGCAATCTGGAGAAAGTTTAGATGACGGTAAGGCAATATTTTTCAGATTCTGCATGCATCCATAAAGGAGAAGAGAGTGCTGCTATATTGCTCTGTTTCCTGATGGTGCGGGAGGTTTCGTTCTTTCAGATATTTTGCCTGTGGTTGCTAGAAATTGATGCTCGTTCATTTTGATGCAGGGAAGTCAGCGGCTGTGTTTCTGGCTACTTATTATGAAGGGAGTGTAAAGATATTTGTAGAGAAAAAGGTGAGTTATCTAAGCTAGCTGTGTTGTTTTTGATTCTCTCTAATTTAAGCAGAGCATACACCCCATCGTTATTGAAACAAAGGAAGCTATGAGGGTATACAAATATAGAAGTGGTTATATTAGTTTAAAGTGTTTCCTGCGTTTTCTGTTTACACAGGGAGGCCCTCAAGGATGGCCGTATGAGCACGTAAGGTCGATCACAGCAGCCGAAGCAAAGTTGAGAATCTGACAGACCATGTCTGTTGCTGTTTACTCCTTTAACGTGTATTTCATCAAGTTTAGGGTATATTATCTTTGCTTTTGATGCATGCAGTCCCTCCGGCATGCAGGAAAACTACTAGAGCAGGCATTCATCAGAGTTGTGCAAGACGCCCAACATATGGGGGGTAAGCAATGACTGGCCTGGAGTTTTTGAATGGATACAGTCAATGATCTACTCAACAACATACAATGAACCTAAGAACCTAGAGCTCGGCTAGCTTTTCTGAAAAGCTGGATGTATATGCTGCTGTTTCTCTTCTTTTTCTGAATACCCGTCTCTGAAATCTTCGAATAGTTTGCATGTGAACTGCCGTACGCAAAGCCGACACTACTAAGCGCTCGCCTTGTATGCTCTACATTGATGCAATCCGTCATGCTGATATTGTGTTGAATTCGCTCTGCAGCGGCAGGCCAGCCAGCACGGGTGGCCAGCCTCTCAGTAGATCTTCCTGGAGGGAGTGAGGGGAAAATAGTTTTTACCTTGGTTGGTATGTCTTGCGACTTGTCGCTTCTAACTCACTCCATTCTTCGCACCTCGTCACTACTTAAGCATATATGCTCTTGCAAGTAGTACAAGTTGCCCTGTAGTATTCATCTCTCTGTTGGCTTCCCTTCCCAGTGTGTCATCGTGGCTTCCTTCTACTTGACTTGGTTAGTAGTATTTCGCCTTACTCGTTGGATATTGATCTTCACACTCCCCTAAATGAATCATGACGTCATAGTTGTTTAGGCGGTCATTGCCCCCCGTAGGAGTCTAGTTTCAGCAGACCGCGCACGTGTTGCTTTTCTTGTTTGCATCTGATTGTTTCTATGTGGAGTATGGAGTATATATATATGGAACCTATATATATATATATATATATATATATATATATATATATATATATATATATATATATATATATATATATATATATATATATATATATATATATATATATATATATATATATATGGAGTCTATATATGGAGTATTTCTCGATTTAGGCAGCGATTGGGGAATGATGAGGTCCCGAAGGACATACTTTTCGTGTGGCGCTGCATGCGTTTTTCTTATTCGCAGCTGATAAGCCCGCCGGCCTACAGGGTGGCAGGCCAGATGATGAAACGGAGTACTTTGTTTGAGGAGTACGAAGAAGATCAGCACCGCCGCTAGCACGAGTTGCTGCCTCTCATGTATTTTCAGCAATTTCCAGGGGATGAGGAAGATGGGGACAGCGAAACTTCTGTCCTGCCATCACCCAATAAAATATTTTTCCGGCAAGAATACCCGATCCTTTTAGCGGGAACAAGCAATGCAAAGACAATTGCCTAATCAACTTTTTGTTGAATTTCCTTTTGTGAATGTTTCTGGCTTGCCAGAAACTCAAGGTAATGCCCTTTTTTAGGCGAAGTGCTTGCGATACTATCCGACTTACTTGGGTTTCTAGTTCACATCTGAGTTGCACATGTATGAAATTGGAAGGAGGGAAGCGTGGCTGTTTCAGAGGTCTAGAAGTAAGGTTTTAGAAGAGCTTCAAAGAAATATGTCAGACCTAATGCCTGTTACGGAACTCTAAAAGCAGTGTATAGAGTGATGAACGGGCTGAACCAGCGAATGAAATCGTGTGCATCGGCATCCTCCAGCATTGCTGAGCAAACTAAAACAGTCAATGTGTTGCCTGGCAGTACAAAGGGTCAAAATGTGCTGGTTTGTGACCAGCTGCGTACATATGAAGCTCTAGTTTGGTTCAAACACAATACAACGGAGGAACGGCATCTCCACCTGGCGGAGGTGGCACGTCTCCGTTGATGCAACATCTCCTCTTCTCCCTACGACGCCCCTGAGGCTTAACATGTAAAATATTTGTCCTGCGAGGTTCTAGATTTGCTGTTGGAAGCATGCTGTTGCTTTGCTTTGCTCCCGGTGCATCATTAGATAAAGACGGCAGCCCCTACTGGTTTCGAGTACTTAGTGGCTTGGCGTTTGGCCCCTCATAATAGCCCCAGCTTTTGTAGACTTTCTTAGGTGCTGAATACCTAACAGTTGTGCATTTAATCGGCTACCATCGTTTCCCTCTACCGTTACAGTTGCTAGGGTGGCGCCTACTCACTGGGCTCCCGCTCCACAGACGAAGGCGAAGCAGGATTAAAAACGATCGGAAACATTACTAATAACTCAACAGTTAATTATTTGGGCATTTAGAAACAATCGTCACAAGTATACCGTCGCCTTCGGCATCGGCATGAATCGGCAGTGCACGATATACCTGCTGGCCGTGTTGGCCTGAGGGTAATTTGTAGTGATATTAGATTGTTATCGCAAGCTAAACTGTGTGTAAAACGCGAATTAATCCATTTTAACATGTAATATGGGTATTTTAATTGTTTTCCCGTCAAAGCCAAGCTAACGATCAGCATACCTGTACTGTGCGCACTACCCTCCTGTCTTGGATCGAGAGCGCAAGAGGTTGCTCGAGACGGCAAGCAAGACGTCATAGGAGGAGAGAGGGCTCCCCTACCTCGTGTTAATTATTGAAAGCTTTATATTTTATCAATTAAAAGGCTTTTTTTCTTTATATTATCGCCTTTGATTTCGCATTCACAACAGCTTCTTCGGTGAACAACTTCACCCGGGATTGGTGGTTTGCTTTGCAAGACCACTGGTCTGGCGTCTGTCTTTCTACAGCGCATTCGCGCTATATCTACAGACGATAACAACTTTCTTTTGTCCATATGGACTCCGTAGGTTCTGCGCGTAGCGTAATGGAGACGCATACAGACCCATCGCAACCAGATTTTCGGGATCGCTACGACGCGCAACATGAACTTCGTCCTCATCGTTGGAGGGGAAATGGAGACAGACGATATCTGCGTCGGCGGCAAACAGGCGAGAAGTCGGTGATTCTCTTGTTGGTCATCTCGGCCACTATATTCTGCGTTCTGCGCAAGGCCATGAGTGGGGTAAGCCGACTAGCAGGTCCTCTCCGGCCTCTCACGTAATCTCACTTGAATCTCTTCTGCATGAGCGCAGCTAATTTATTTTGAGGGTTGCTTCTCCAGCAGTTTTATTGTTTCCACCAATGGAGAAGGAGCGGTTCCTGTCTCCGATGAATCCACGCGTGGCGCCCCCTGTATCCTGCTCGTGTTTGTGCTCTTTCTGTTGTGTATTGCATACGTCTGATCTTCTGTTGAGTGTTTGATGTGGTGTGTCAGTATGGTTTTGATGTGGGGGCTTCTGGGTGCGCGCTCTCTGTCCCTGGCAGCAGGCAGTTTCCCTCTTATTTGCTTTGTGGTGTCCTTAGCTTTTTGTCTCTCTTCTGATACTCTCTGCTTCTAAATCCTGCTTTCTTCCACATGCTGCATGCGCTCTCGGGTTTTCAGTCCTTCAGGGGCTCATGGGGCATCTCAGCAGGATCTGATAGTGAAGACCAGTTTTTATTTGGAGTTCGAGAGGAGGCGGGCGAGCCTGTTGAACCGTTGGAGGGTGACCTCTTCCCAACTATAGACCACGAGCAAGTAAGAGCCACTTTTCCAAGTTCTTATCCCCCCCGGAAAGTTGAAATACCTTCGCCCTCGCTCCAGTTTAAAAGAGAACACCGTGGGCATTCAGGCTGAAGGCCGCTATAAACCGCAGAGATGTTTTAGTCCAATTACGTGGGTAAATTCTCCTCCTGACCCCGTGGGAATTTGTTGTGATTGTTCTGGTGGTGGTGGTGCTGCTGCTGCTGCTGTGTGGAATGCAGACACGGCAAATGCTGGTGGAGGTTTTACGTTTTGCCTGGCAGTCTCAGCAGGCGTACAAGGGCTTCAGCGCACGTGAGTATCTTTCTACTAGGACCGCCATATTTCCTTAGCAGTATGCGTAGATATAATATATATATTTTGTTCAGGATTACCAGGAATGGACCTTGGGGATGGCTTCTCTGTCTGTGAATGCGCTATTCTGCTTATTATTCTGCTTGCTGGCATGCGAACCTTAACTGCGTGAGTCTTTAGCGTTTGTGCGTTTACTCTTTGTATTTTTACCCTACTTATTTTTGTCTCACAGGTTTCGTAGTCGCAGACTTTCATGGGGTTCGGCTGCAAGCTGATGTGCGATTAGAGGTAGGTAACCATGAACGAGCGAACGCACTCAAACGCTGGCGGGGCCCCCGCGCAGCGGCTCCCTGCTCTACCATATCCTTGAAGGGCTTTGTAGATTGTGGTAGATTTGGAAAGGCATCACAATTGCACCTCTATCATGCTGCTGTTTCTATGTTGTGCTGCCTTCGTGCGCCGCAGGAGGAGGGGAAAGGCTGGCACATACTTGATGTAGGTGCATTGCAGCAGTAATCTCAACGCAGCAGGAGCTGCGGCAGCATGTTCGCTACAAATGCCTATTAGCACTGGTTTAGGGTTTAGGGTTTAGGGTTGTTTGGCGTGTTGGTTTTGCTCTTGTTTGCGGGGCTGTAGACTGCGGACTTACTTGCAAGCTACCTTGAGGCGGCTGTGAACGGTTCAGTCAGTGAAACTCGTGAGCGAGGTAAGATCTGGGGGGATTTGGGGGAGTGCATGGTGTAAGTATAAGCTAGCATGTGTTGTAGAGTCAGGTGTTTTATTGCATGATATTTCTCCTCTTCCGTTGAAAGGATACGATCATACCGAGCACATCGCTGGGTATTTTGCAGCTTTCTGGTTACGAGGCGATTGTCTAGTCTGTTTTTCTTCGCCATGTTTATGATTCGATTCATTTTTTATTTTTGCTTTTAGAATTCGTTGCTGTTCTTTGCTGTCTATTTCCTTGACCTGCATGTAACTGTGGCTATAGAGGTCTGGTTTTGATGCCTCTCTGGAGCCATGTACGCGGGTATTATATATCTTTTCAGGGGGCGCTGCTTCTGAGAGATCATTCAGCCTCTTCTCCTTTGGAGGCGAGGGCCGCATTGATTTCACCATCCGAGGTGAGAGGAGCGAAGTAGAGTTTCGACAAGCGAAGCAGTCGGCTGTAGAGGCAAAATATGTGAACTGCATGTAGAATGTGTTAGCGTGTAGTTGTTGGCGCACAAGTAGCGAGGGGGTGCAAGCGTTGCAGCCGTATTGCTTTGGCGCGTATGCCCCGAGTGCAAGAGGCCTTCAGCTGCATGGCATGATCTGTCTGTTGCTGGTGTGTGGACGCAGCATCAGCCTCTAACACTCACGAAACAGGGAGGGGTCAGCAAGCGCCAGGACGCAAGACAGGCGACGCTGCGGATGGGTTGGGCTAATTAACGACACGGCGGGCAAGGCGCAGAGCTAGGGAGCTTGCTTCACAGCAAGCCGCTGCAGCGTCCGAGGACGTTCATTGAATATGTTGCATGCAATGGCAGCGCTGCAGGCAACCTGCTTCATCAGGTGCATCAGCTGTTGCGAAAGGAAGGACAGTAGCAACACTGAGACTTCGGTCATTCTACATTCAACAAAGACACCAACTGCACTCCATCTGCAACCCCTAACTGTATATATTGACAGACACAGGGGAGCACTGAGACAGGAGCGGAGGAACAGAACCGGGTGCAGGCAATGGAGGGGGAGCAGAAGGAAGGGGGGTTACACACGTACAAAGACACTGACGATGGACTGTCAAGAAGACGTACGTGCGAAAGGCAGACAAAAGCTCCTATCCCTGTTGAAGCTGTTCTTTTTATTTGCCCAGTAGCTTGAGCCTTCACCCTAAACCCTTAAGGGTACAGCTTGATTCAAGGGGCTGCGGTGTATGCGCCCTGCAGGGCCAATTCGAACAGCTCTGTGGCTGCTTCTGCCGCAGTTGAGTGGTGCTTTTTTTATCGGAATATGTGTCTATGAATGGCCAGCGGGGGTGTGTATCAATGGGCGATGCTACAGCTGTTGCTGCTGCGTAGTCAGGACTCCTAGCTAGCAGCTGTCGCCGCATGCAGCCCCATAAGTTGGCCAGATAATATAAAAAACTCAAGCCTCTAAACCCATGGTTGTTTGGAGTCAGTCTGTTCCCAGATGGGATAAAAGAAACAAAGCTGGGGAGCTGTGCGCTCTCCAATCAACAGGAGGAGCAAAACCCCTGCTGCTGTGCTGCTGCTGCAGCTCCTGCTTACGCATAAACCAGCAGTTTAATGAATGAATATATGCTGTAACGAGAGGTACCCCCGCCGACCCTTCCTCGTCAGACGATGAAAGAGGGAGCACCTTTCAAATTTAGTCAAGCCCTTTGGCTTCACTAGGAAGAGGGGCCTCAGACTGTTGTTGTCCCTCAATTCCCAACACCAAGCAACGGCTGCAGCTGCAGCGGTGGCTGCTACTCTAGCTGCATCACTGGCTGCTACTCTCTAGCTGCCTCAGTGGCTGCTACTCTAGCTGCCTCAATGGCTGCTACTCTAGCTGCATCAGTGGCATCCTACTGTAGCTGCAGCAGTGCCTGCTACTGTAGTAGCTGCCCCCCGTCGCTGCGAGTGTAGTAGCTGCAGCGGTGGCTGCTAATGTGGCTGCAGCGGTGGCTGTTGCTGCAGCTTCTGCAGCGCCTGCCGCTGTTGTTGGGCTTCGCCCTAACCTTCACTAGACGTCGTCGTCCCTATCAGGTCCATCTGCAGCAGGAACAGCAGCAGCTTCTGCTGCTCCCGCTGCTGCTAGTTCTTCTGCAGCTGCGTCGTCCGCTACGTCCGCTGCTCCTCCTTCTGCTGCTGTGTATTGTGTGTCTTCTCCTGCTCCTCCTGAAGGCCCGCCCTCTGTGGTTCCTCCCTCAACTAGCCCATATGCCTCCGGGTTTTCAACGTATGCTGCGAGCCACAGCAGCACCAGCAAGTGCAGCAATAAGCAGCAGCAGCAGCAGCAGCAGCAGCAGACTTATCAGTAATAGGGGAAAGCAGCAGCAACAAGAACAGGCTGAGTGTAGACAGCAGCAGCAGGCAGCAGCAAGTGCAGCAGCAAGAAGCAAAATGAGACGTCTTACATGTGGCGGAGGCGAGCGCTTCTGCAGCAGTCATGTCTTGCTGCAGGTATTGGTCGTAGAAGTACTGCAGCAGCAGCAGCAGCAGCAACAGCAGCAGCAGCAAGAGGCACCCCACAGCTACAACCCTAAACTCTACTAAGGCAGCATACAACAAGTCTAGCTACTCTATGAATGTCCTACAACCCTAAACCCTAAACCCTAAACCAAATATAAATATAAATAAAATAGTTTTATTGAATACCTCAATTAGGTCCCTCTTGGTCCACCCCTCAAGGTAAGCTTCAGAAGATAGAAACTCCGCAGTCTTCGAAGAGAAGTAATCTGATAAGACAGCCTGCTGCTCTGCCGTCCTCTCCCAATCGCTCGCACCAGCGTTGCCCTCTCCTTCTTGCTGCTGCTCCTGCTGTTCTTGGTCCTGCTGCTGCTGCTGCTGCTGCTGCTGATCGTCCTCCTCTTGGTGCTCCTCATCCTGCTGCTGCTGCTGCGGCTGCTGCTGCAACTCTCGTTGCTCAGCGCTCCCAAGCTCCTGCTGCTGCTGCTGCAGCATCTGCTGCTGCTGGTCTCCGGGAGCAGCAGCAGATTCCCCTTCGGGTAGCCCTGCTAGTTCTTCATTATTATCTGCTCTGTCTTGTTGCTGCAGCTGTTGTTGCTGCTGCATTTGCTGCTGCTTTCTCTGCTCTTTGCCTTGGCCTTGCTTCCAGACACCTTTCTCTTCTTAAGTGCAGCAGCAGCCACGGTGCCCCCAGGGGCCCCCCCAGGTCCCGCCATCGCTTGGTGTCGGAAGGGAGGAGGGGGGGGGCCCTGCCCATACCAAACACCGCACATGCCTCTGACGGGGTTTGGTGGAGGCGGAGGCCCCGGAACCTCCCCCGGGGGCCCCTGTAATGGGGGCCCCGGCATCGGTCTTGGGGTGCGCATAATGAAAGGAGGACCCTCTGTATGGGGGGCCCCCGGGACCGCATGACGCCGTCCCCTCAGTGCCCCGCAGGCCCACACCCACCATCCATACAGGAATTAGGGGGGGCCCTGAAAGGGGGGGGCCCCGCCATCAGGCATGGGGGCCCCAAATACAGGAGGGTACTGTTGCATATCCCTGCCCCCATCTCCCTGTACATTTGGGTATGTGCGTACAATAGGAGCGCCTGCAGGCCTGTGGGGAGGAACGAAAGGAGGGGCCCCGAACACGTGATGAGCACCAGGGGCCCCCAGAGGAGGGTTCGGAGGAGGGGCCCCCACTACCCCTCCCCTTAACCCAGTCGGTGGGGGGGCACCGGTAAGAATTGGATGCCTCTGCATGTCCCGCGTTTGTTGCTGTTGCTGATCGAAGACCCTCTGCTGCTCCTGCTGCTGCTGCTGCTGCTGCTGTTGCTGCTGCTTGATTGCCACATCCGCAGCAAAACGACGGCGCAGTTCGGGGCCTCCGACATGAAGGCCCCCAGCAGCAGCAAAGTGTGGGGATTGAACTTATGATAAGCTTGAGGAGGAATATGTAAATCCAAGCACGAGGGGCCCCTCGAGCAGCGGCCGCCCATCAGAAACTCTCTACAGGCGCGAGGTGGGGGCCCCACAGGACTAGGGGCCCCCGGGGATACTTCAGCGGGGTGAGATCCTTGGCTAGACGGCGCCAGAGGGGGCCCCGCACCGGGGCCCTCGCCAGGTGGAGGAGGCACTCCCCAGCTCCTGGAGACTCAATCGCTCGCTGCTGTTGCTGCTGCTGCTGAAGCTGCAACTGCGGCGGAGGCTGCTGCGGATGGTGGTGCTGCTGCTGCGGGTGCGGTGCATATTCGTCTGGGGGGCCCCTGGGGCCCCCATACGGCGCGGCCGTCTGTGGCCATGCAGCTGGCAAAAACCCATCACTTCTCGGTGGGGCCCCCCACATGTTGGCGCTATACTGCTGCTGCTGCGGTGGCGGCGGCTGCTGCGGCCAAGCTGTAGCTGGGGGTCCTTGTTGGTAGTAGTTGGGGGCCCCCTGAGCAGCGTATGCATGCGGAGACGTTTGAGGTGTATACGGGCTGCCTGGGGGCCCCTCCGGGGGCCCCCGCTTCGGTCTCACAGTTGGCCCTTGAGCACTGTAGAACCCTTCAGGGGCCCTCAAATGCGGATGCTGATGCACAGGCTGAGCGAAGGGGGCCCCTGTGGGGGCCCACCCATAGCCCATCTGCATCTGCATCTGCTGCTGCTGCTGTTGCTGCTGTTGCTGCTGCTGCCAATCTAGTCCCGTGGCTAGCCCTGGGGTACCCAGCGCTGCCGCGGGAGGCCCCGCAGGTGCTGTGGGGCCCTGAGGTGCTGCTGCAGCTCCCCCTGCAGCAGCGACAGAGGCTGAAGCAGGCGCGCCGTTGGCTGCTCCTCTCAATCGGCGTTGTAGCTGTTCTCTGCGGTGTCTCCACCTCTCTCTCTCGTCTTCTAAAGGGGCCTCCCCTTCAGCAGGAGACATGCTGGTGGCCCCCCGGCGGGCCCCGGGGACCCTCTCCATTGTCTGCCCTGGGAGGCCGAGTCTTGAGATTCGAAGGACCCCCGCTGCTGCTGATCTCTATCCCATGGAGGGCTCCTGCTGTGTCTTGGTTTGCGTGTTCTGCTGCTGCTGCGTCTGCTGCTGCTTCTGCTGCCACTATGGAAACGATGAGAGGGGCCCTCCCCTCCCTGAAGTCTATCCTGTATATTCGTTCTTCTTCTCTTCTTCGACTGCTGCTTCTCCTGCTGCTGCTCCTGCTGGCACGGCTGTTTATATGGTGGTGTCTCCTGTGGTGATGCATGCGCGCCTGTCTGCTGCTGCTGCGGCTTCTGCTGCGGCTGCGGGAGTGGCCTGCCACTTGCTCGGGGCCCCGGGCCCTCCCCTCTCTTGGGGGGCTCGGCGACACTTCAGCTGGGCGTCTAGGGGCGGTTCCTGAAGAGCCTCTTGGGGCCCCCGAAGGGTCTCGGGGGACCCCCCCCAAATGCCCTTCGCGGCCCCCTGGGGCCCCCCTCCGACGGTCCTCATACGCCGGAGAAGCCGACAACTCGCTGCCTCTGCTGCTGCGAAGCTTTCTATCGTAGGAGGCCCTACCACCCCCTTTGCTAGCATCCCAAGCTCTTCTTGTCTGTCGATGGGGGCTGTGGTGTGGGGGGGGGTCTCTAGGCGTCGCATTCCTTCCTCTTGTGGGGCCCCGCTCTCCCGCAGAGTCCTCACTGCCGCTACGCCGTCTATGCCGACTCCGGCTATCGAAAGCCCCCCCCCCATGGGCCCCTCCAGAATATCGGGTCCCCCCATCCTTAGCTGTACGGCCCCTTGAGGCGTGGCCTGAAGGGCCCCTCTCTTCTGACGGGCGGCCCCCCCATGGGGCCCCCCTACGTGAACGCCCTGGGGATGGCGATCTGTGGCTGTAGTGTTGTTTTATCTGCATTTCTTTCTTGCCGTCTTCCACAGGAGAAGCGTTTCTCCTTCGCGATGTCCACCTATCATATCCATGGGGCCCCCCTCGGTGCCCCCCATATCTTCCTCAGGTGAGAGTCGACCCCGGCCCCGGGGGGGCCCCCCTTCTCCTTCTCTCTCCACTCCGAATACGAACCCCTGGGGGCCCCCATATGAGGGGAGTCGTCGTCCCTATGAAATGACTCCCCGGGGGCCCTGGCACTCCCTGTATGGCCCCTCAATTCTGCTGCACGTGTAATTCCTCTATGTCTTCGACTTTCTCTGTCGCTTCCTCTATCTGGAGAGGGGCCCCTGAAGGGGGGTGCTGGAGAGCACGAGGGCCTCTCTCTCAATTGCAGGGTACGAGACGTTTCCTGTGGGGGGCCCTCAACGAAGGCCCCGCCTGGAGGGCCCCGCTGACGGCTCCCATCTGAACCTGAAGGGGCCCCCCCACTCATATCCCGCACCCGGCGGTGCTCACCAAGGGGGGCCCCCATGGGCACCGAAGAAACCCTTCCCTGATGTGTGGTGGCCCTCTCAGACCCAAATAAAGCATTACGAGCGGAACCCTGCTGCTGCTGCTGCTGCTGCCGCTGCTGCGACGGCGGCAGTGAGTCTTGCCGCTGCTGCTGCTGCTGTCTCGTTGGTGAGGGAGAACGTTCTTGCTGCTGCAGCTGGTGCTGCTGCTGCCCATGCAGCTACGGCCACACAAACAAACACACAGCAGTAAAAGCAGCAGCAGCAGCGTCACCCTGCTGAGGGCTCCAAACAACAAATACAAGTGAGCCAGCGGCTGCTGCTGCTGCCAGCTGCATGCACAACAACTTTCAAACTAAAACACAATATACTGTAGCTGCAGCAGCAGCTCCTGCTGCTAGCAAACGCGTGGGTTCGACAGCAGCAGCAGCAGCTGCTGCTGCTGCTCACTCATCATACACAGGCATATAAAAAGCAGCAACAGAAGTTGTTGCCTATTAACACCAAACACACAAGCAGAAGCAGCACTTCCGCTTGTTTAAGCACGCGCAGCAGCAGCAGCAGCAGGAGCAGCAGCAGCAGCAGCAGCAGCAGCAGATGCTGCTGCTGCTGCCGCCGCCAACAAGACTCAACCAAACCAACAACGGCAGGTAGCAGCAGCCGCAGACCCCACTCGGTAGAGCAGCGGCTGCTGCACGACACAACACCTCAGCAAGCAATACAAGAGGGGGTGCTGCAACACACAGAAGATGTAGCTGCTGTCTATACACCCCAAAGCACATATAAAACACAGTACAAATAATGAACGAGGGGGTGGCCCTGTTCAAACGAGCCACCCACAGGGGCCCCTCAATACTTTATACGGGGGCCCCCTTCAACAGAGGAACATCCTTGGATAGATCCAAAGGATTTTCCCCTTTAAAATATATATAAGGAGGCCATATGAAACCTCTCTGTGTATACGAAGAAAACCTAAAGCGGGGTCCCCGTGTATCTGTGGGGCCCCCGCCTGTCCTGGAGGCCCCCATTAAACCTCCTCACCAGACTCACTTTTCCTTTAATGTGTTGCTGCCGTATGATGTCGCTAAGCGCCATGAAAGGAAGCTTACGGGTGCCCCCAGGGGCCCCCGTAGCCGAAGACTCAGTGGGGGAGGGCCCCTGTCTAGCAGTCAACAGGGGAGAGTTCCCCTGAGGTCTCTCTGGATACCCTGAGGAGGGCTCCAGAGAGGCCGGCGAGCCTAGAGGGCCCCCTCTACTACGAGCCCCGGGGCCCATCACCAAAACCGTGCGTCTCGTGCCATCCCTTGGTGCTAGATCACGTTCGCGAGGCCGGTCCTCCTCCCAGGGGCCCCCCGAGGCCTCAGAAGGGCCCCCTCGGTTGTACCGCCTGCTCATGTTCGTGCTTAACGCCGACACGACCCGCGGGGCCCCGGAGAGGGGCCCTCCCTTCTCCCAAGTACAGCACTAGGCGGCCCTGTATGCCTTTCCCGTAGCTGTCACGCGTCCCCTTGTCCTTATAGATGCGGATTCAATAGAGAAAAGAACAGCCTCACAACACCCCGGGCCCCACAGCCCACCGAAAACCCTGAATGCTATCGGCTGGAGCGGCAGCAGCAGCACTGCAGCGTTTGTGCTGTACGAAGGGAGATATAACAGCGAGCCCTGACTCCCCAAGCATGCAATATCAAGAAGAACACTGGCGTAAAACAATAAGGACAGTGGTGCGGCAGCCAAACCAACAGGACTCGCACAACATCGGCAACACCAACAGCAGCAGAAGCAGCAGCCGCTGCTGCCGCTGCTGTACGAGGGAAGCCCCAGCAGACAGCCCTAACGCAGCAACGTTACGGTGAGGAATAATAGGAGATATCGTGTCTAATTTTTATTTGTATATTTATTCAATGGCAATCTAAAGTGGCATTCAACATATGCAACGACAGCAGTTACGGCCGCTGTCTCATTAGCAGCAGCAGCAGCAGCAGCAACAGCAGCTGCAGCCGCAGCTGCTGCTGCAGAAGCTGCAGCTGTTGCAGCAGCAGCTGCTGCTGCTGTTGCAGCTACTGTTGCAGCTGCTGTTGTTCCTGCACAGTTGGCTACCTGGGACGCACGTCCTTTGGGGGGGTTGGTTGTTTGTGGGCGTTGCACTCTTGTGAGATATACCTGCTTTCGTACTATTGTGCGCCTCGGAGGTGGCATCGGCGTAAGCAACGAGAACCCCCTAACGTAGTTAGGGGCCCTCGTGAGCTGCCAAGGTAACAAACTGCATTTGATAAGATAATTCCCCCGAAGCAGCTGCATACCTTCCTCCCTTGCTGTGGCCATACACCCTAGACACAGCGGCCTAAGGGCCGGCGGGTGGTGCTGAGAGGGAGTGTAACGAGAGGCTTCGACTGTGGCTGAGGACTGTCTGCAGCCGCAATAGAATCAAATATGTTCATAAATAAAGAGTTGTAGAAAAAGCAACTGACTTCGCCTCCAGCCTAGAAGCGTCCTGAGTCTGAGACCCAGAAACTGGTAGGGGCACGAGCGGCTTGTCATGGGCTCGAACGCATTTTATTGCAGCTATATCTGCAAGGCAGTCCCACGGGCCTGCACAGCTACGTCCTCCCTTCGCTACATTCGCTAGCATTGTAGAGCGTAGAGGAAACTAGGTTTAAATACTTATTTGTTTGACCCTGTATGGTCACCCTGCGAGCGATACGACTACGAAGGGTGACACAAGCCATGCTGCAGGGGGAGGCTTCTCATTAATTGTAGCACGCCTTGCAGCAACCCGTTCTGCTGGGCAACCGCATGAGCAAGCACAGTTCCCAGACCCTTTACTGTATGTTCGAATAGTGTATACACTTGGTCAGCACGTTATTGGCCCTCAATGGCTAGTCTTAAGGGAATAGAAATGCATTTACTAACTTCAGACAGCCCATGCTGCAGGGTCTGTGTTTGTTTGCTCCACATATTTTCATTGCAGCAGGGCTGGTGGCAGTGTTGGTATATCCAGACCTATCAGCAGAAGATGCACGCAGGCTTGCATACAAACAAGAACGTGTACTGTTCAGGGGAGGATAGCAGGTGCAGAAAGATCTCTATGAACTATCTGCATGTGTTCCTGCTTGTCTGCGTACTGGCTGCTGAAAGCCCAAGAGGTGCTCAGCAATTGACGGCTGGTGTACTGGGGAAGGGGCTGGGGGATGCTTTTAAGCTTTTAAGTAGCAGTTTCTTGTTAAACGCCGAACATTGCTGCAACTTGCACAGGCTGATCCTTGAAACCTACAAGGGAGAAAATTATATCAGTAGACGCAGTGAGTGCAGACGCTTAACTAGTTTTGAAAAATCATGAATGTGTTTTTGTTAAAGGAAGAAGGCGAGTGGGAAGCTTGAAAACTATCCCCTTCTCAGGATTTTAGATGATGGAACGTAAATCTCTAGAAATGCTGCAGTAGAGGTTGAGATTTTGGCGCCTTGTTTCTCTAAAATTAGCGTAGAAAACCAAATGTTCTCTGAAGTTAAATGCTGGAGTAAACGATTAACTTATTTTCCAGAAATTTGAGATAAGTTAGTCGTTTACTCCAATATTTAACTTCAGAGAACATTTGATTTCCTACCCTAATTTTAAAAGAACAAGGCGCCAAAATCCCAACATCTACTGCAGCATTTAATGGTTGTGCAAGCATGGCAGAATTCCAGCATAAAACCTTGGAAAACATTTAATTTTCTGGGCCAACTTTCAAAGAACAAAGTGAAAAGAGCTCAGCATATACTGCAGCATTTCTAGAGACTTATTTTTCATCATTCTATACTTTTAAAAGGAAATAGACAGTATCAATACCAGCGGATCCTACTCGCTAACTCAAGGAAAGCTAATTCTAATTGCAAGCTACTACTACTGAATTTTCTGCAGTTAACAGTTCTTATCTACTGAAGTGATTCGAGCCTCGCGCTAGCTATGCCCATATGTATTGCTTATGAACAATGGATTATCCAGCGGCATGTTGCAGTTTTGCTACTTTGGCTTCGCCCTTGCAAACAATTCCTTTTTGGTTTTTTTCACGATTATGTAAATGCATCCAGATGGAAGGCAAGAGCTTTTCTTGTCAGTTTGTTGGCACTACGCGTATGCGAATGCATTGCAAGATGTATGCACCATACCACGCGTATGCTGCATCAGTCGTACAAGTATTATGCTTGCATGAAGCTTTCATTTTTGATGGCCATGGAGCGGTAGCACCGGATACTCCGTCGTCAGGTTGGTACTACCAGCCTGGGATATCTGTGCATGCGTCTGCATATGAAGGCGGTAGTTGCAAGGCCCTTGCTTCTGTTTTTATTCCGAGGGGTGACTCAACCTCCGTGCCTCTCCTGTATGTATCTGATTCTGCTCTCGCGCCTGCATACAATGGTGGGACAATTAAATGGTCGTGAGCTTTCCAAGCATCAAACTCGCAGGAAATGCAGTATACAGGGAATTGCATGTCACTTCGCAAGCTGGGAGTCCGTTCGAGCAGCCCTGGTGGGTGTACCTATCGTTCGACAACGACGCTCATGCAAGGCCGCAAAAAGCTGAGACCTCCTTCATAGCTGAGAGGGGTTGAAAACTATAATAGGAGGCAGAGGGCAACTGTGGATCAGATGGCTTCGTTGCAGTCAATGGAAGAGAGGAGAGCGGCACAGAGCTCCGGTGTACTGCCTTCATCTTCTGCAGTGCACGGATTGCAAATGATTAGCCGGAAAGGCTTCTTGCGAGGAAACGTATTGAGCTGGGTATTGCGTCGTCCGCACAATTCGTGCTGAATTAACAGCAGTCCGTTAACTATCCTAAGCCAACCTTATTTCTATGCGACCCTTGGTTGAGTGGCACTAGCATGGGAAAGGCGTTGGATGCGCCATGCCGGCATAGAAGCAGATTCTGGCTTTTGTATGCAAGCTGAAAGTTCCTTCTGCCATCTACCATCGACAGTGATGGCACCTCAGTATCAGCCATCAAATCCCCAGACCGAAACGACTTTAGTCTTCATAAGGGCAGGCTTCTCTCAACTCACGCGAGGACGAACGAAAAATGCGTATTGCAAAACTCACCTCGCGCGTTGGAAGCTGATGTATTTTGGTGTCTTTTCGCTTGGCCGTGGCCCGCAATGTACATCTTTACTCATAAAGTGAGCTAAAGCCCAGGTATCTTGGCAGTTCCCGAGCTTCAGCTAGAGCTAATCTAGATTCGCTTCTCAGTGTGCGCCTTCATGCCTTCAATACTCTCTTGCATCTGTTAGTGTTTATCGTTGTGGTAAGGGGTTTCTTCCTGTCTGTGTGTCCACCACAGGCATATTCGTTTATTACTTGCATGTGCCTACTATACGCGTTCCTTTGCACGGTGTCTTGCCATTTCTATACCTCTCTATCCCATCTGGTTAGCATCTGCTTGTATGCCATTCTGCTTATGCAGCTCTTCTCTCTCTAAATCTAGTTTTCGTACTTTCTGCCTCTCTGTCTGTTCCTTTTGAGCTGCACTAAACACAGATTATAGAGAAAAAAGTCTTGGAAGACAAAAGGAGGGAGGGAGGAAGGGGGAGCGGGGAAAGAAAGGGGAGGGGGAGGCTAAGCGCAGTGCTAGCCTGCCTGCTTCTGTACAACAGGTGATGCAGCCCCCCTTGCCTCACCCCGTAAAGCTTGCATACACGAAAAACTAAAGATTGAAAAACAGGAAGTTTAACTCTGTAACGGAACAAGTGGAGGCTAGCAAGCGAGCAAAAAAGCACACCACATATCTAAACAGACCCCCCAGATCTGTGGGCTATCCTCCCTCTGTTCTGGAGCCCGCAACTTCCGCCCAAGTGTAGGTACAATTGCCGCTTCGTTAAGGCAGCTGCATAGTGCTGCAATCACTGCTCGTCACGCCGTTGAGAATGCAGCAGAAGTAGCAGTAGCTTTTGGCTACATCCACGCGCTGGCGCTTACTGTTAGGCCATCTTGGTGAGCTCCCATGGAGACTTCGAGGCTATCCTCTGCGTAGGCTGCAAGAGCGTTCCTCCTCAACATTCGTCTCCGTAGGATGAAGCAACTGACGACGGATATCAGCAAAAGAGCTCCCACAATGGCCCCGCCTATGATGAAAAGTGTGAGGTCAACTGTCGAGGCCACGCACTTCGGCAGGCCATCAACCGTATCGAGTTTGTAATTCGCGTTGCACACGCAAGTATAAGTTGAAATACCTGCCTTGCAGCTCTTTGCGGCAACAGAATCACCGCAAGCACCTTCTTCGCATGGCGAATATACGCACTGTTTCTTCCTCTGCTTGGTAACCAGCCGGTAGAGATCCTTGCATTGACACTCGGCCCCGCTGGGGGTGTCTGCACAGCGGAGGAGGCCCTCTGTCCCGCAGGGCTCATCTTCACACTTAAGAATGGAGGAAGCTTCGGAACACGTTTTCTTCCCATTGACGGTGACTAGCTCATACCCCGGTCGACAGAGACAGCTGTACTCTGAGGTGCTTTCGGTCCTGCACTCCAATACTGCGTCAACTGGTCCACAGGGGTCGTCCTCGCAAAGGCTTTCCAGGACACAGGCGGGACTCAAAAGGTCTGAATCATCCCACGTGTATCCTTTGGGGCAGACGCAGTACGCTGTGCCGTTGGGTCTCCCCTTGCAGGTGCCTGGAGAGCATCTGTTCTTGTCAGGGTCTGCACAGGGATCGGGGTAGCACACGTTTCCGTCTCCTACGTAACCATCTTTACAGCGGCAGTACACCCCACCGTATTGACCTGTGTCTTGCTCATCACATACTGTATTGACTGGGCACTTGTATTCATGCAGCTGGCACGTGCACTGTGAAGGGTTCATAACGGCCCATCCCCCAGTCAGGCAGGACGGCCGACATACGAGGGAACCGGAATAGTCGTCACAGCAACTTCCAGGGGGGCAGTAGATGGGAATGGGCCATCCTCTGTAGGCGTCGACGGGATACAAAGCCAGCGCGTCCCAGCAGGGAACGTCTAAGGCGCCGAATCGGCACAAATAATTCCGGTAAATGTTATTCTCAGGTAAGGTCCAGCCATCTTTGATGACCCAGTCCAACTTAGGAGTGTCCTCTTCTATTATTTGTGCTATGCGTTCTTCATCTGTCAAAACGTTGGAAGAAGTCGATATGGTGCCCGTGATGGGGTTGCTGCTGATATCGGTGCTGTTGCTACTAATGTTTCCAACAGTATCACTGCTAAGAGCGCTGCTGTCGTCGCTTCTGCTGGCTGCAACTGCTTTTATCGAGGCCTGAAAAAGTGACTCAGGCGCCTTGGCAGCGCTGGCGAGGCAGACACCGACAAGGACGAGATAGACAAAACAGTATATGCGGTTGTACACTGCCCACGATTCCATTTTCATTGCTGCTGCTGCATTTCGCAGCAGGAAGGAGTATCATTTCATGCTGCTGCGCTGCGGCCTTCACGAGGCATCGAGCTCTCCATCACCAGTAATCCTGGGCACTACAATGGCGCCGCGAAGAGGGTTAGGCAGCGGAAATAAGTGACAAAAACATTTTCCAGCATATGAAATGCATTCAAAAAATGGGTTCCAGATAATAGGTGGTCCCTACAGGCTAAACCTAGAAGTAGCTACACGTGCAGCCAGCAAGGCCTTTGCGCGACCAGCGGCAGAAATCTAGGTGGAGCTTATACAATGACGAATTGAAACCAGACTGATTTTCAATAGTGTGAAAATTCTAGACAACGCTTAGAGAACTTAGGACGGTAGTAAGCACCCCTTTGAACCAGCCGACCTCGAGGATTCTTGGAGAGTAGATCCTGGAGCAGCTCTCAAGGGCCAGCCGCGCTACACTTGGGAACCGCTCTGGGTGGGATCTAGTAAATACGCAACTGGTTGAAAAGTTTTTTATATTCCATATAAAGACATACAGACACCACTACAAAGTCTGCAGTCACAAATACTTGCTCAGAGCTCGATGTCTTCGCGTGCGCAACGAGGACCGTTGGCCTTACGTGAGGGCCGCCGCGAGCACCCGCAGAGTCAAATGCTTGGGATCATCTTCCCTACTAAAGCCGCTAGCATCCCCTCCAATCCTAGATGCCGCGGGCCCAGCTGGCCAAATGCCAAATGTGGGGAGAGGAGGGCTGGGCGGGCGGCCCGCCCGATGTAGCATGGCCTGTGCCATATTCGTACTTGTATCCCTACTTCCTACCAGGATGAGTATTGATTCCCAAGCAAGTGTTTAAAGTCTGTCTGCACTACAATCTACAAAGGTAGTGCATGCAGCAAAAGGATTCGAGACATGAGCCTGTGGAGCTGCTTTGCAGTATTAGTTGCAGCAAGGTGCGTTGCAGCCCATCACACGCCGGCTCGTGCCCTTACCAGCTTTTGTACCTTGAGCTGCTGTTCCCAGAATGCTAAGAGGCTGGAGGCTGTTCCAGCTAGTTTCTGCGAGTTCCTTCTTAGAGTATTTGACTTCATTTTAGCTCAAGGTGGTCCTCGGCTAAAATCGAAGGGTCTCGTTACATGAGATGCACCACGCCCTGCTGCAGCTACTCCTGCACTGTAACAACACATACAGGCATAGCCATGCCACATTTGCGGCATTGTGGCATGCGCTAACCCTGTGGGCGGTTGTTAAACAATTGCTGGGCCTTACGTATCCATCGACCAAGCAAGTTAGAGTGCATCCTCCAGCATAAGGCAGACCATACAACATGTCTCAACCCCCCTCGCCTTCCAACTGCAGAGGCACCCGTGTGCCTGGTAGTCCACCAAGGCACTCGCGGACAAAGGGGACGGTTCCCGTCGCACTTGCTACGGCGGGTATTGTTTATACGGCTCCATCGGTTCTTCCTGCAGCATATCTTATTGAAACGCCTCTTGCTGTTGCACCCCTTGTGGCTGCGCCCCTTTCTACTGCATAGCTTGCTGCTTGGGTTCCTGGTGCTTGGGATGTAGTACACCCACTTGCAAAGCCTGAATAAGGGGGGCCTAGGTCCTCATCTGTATATGCATCGAATTAGCAATCGATTTATCGCATATGCCATTAACCAGTCGATGCGAACAGCCCAGTGGTCTACATACAGTCCAGATGAGAAGGGAGAGCGGGATAGTGCTGCATTTGAGCCCATTTGTTCTGTTTACTATCCCCAGCGTCTTTGTGTTTTTCACTTATTGGTCTGTTCTTTTGCTTTCCGGTCCCCCTACTTTCGTCCGTGATGCAAGTGTTTGTTTTTCCTTCGATGCATCTGGACGGCCAACTCAACACCTTGGCAGCAGTAGCAAGTTTGTTCTGTGCTCGTGCCACTCTCCTCGAAGCGTATAAGAAGTATTATCTTGAGTTCTCTTCTACGCATCCCGTTACATCTCCTCGCACAAGTCGGCTGTATCTCTCTCTGTTGCTGATGCAGCGGCTGCTGCTGCTGCTAGCAGCCGCTCGCCGAAGTACATCGGTGTTGCTTCATACGCGTGGCTTCACAGGGCATGAGCACGCCGCAGCAGGTCTTGCTGCTGCCTCCTTTCTGCTATTTGTGCTGCTTTTGTAGCTTCCTGGTCACCCAGCTCTCCTACAGGAGCAAAAGCCCCAGCAGCTCCTTCCGTTACAAGTCGTGGTCGTGCTGCTGCTGATTCTGTTACTGATGGCAACGTTTTCGCTCCTGCTGTCCCTTCACCTGCAAAATTCCTGCTCCTCAGTTGCTGAGATTGCGACAGAGATAAAGGGGACAGAATCAGCCGAAGAGGGCAGCTAGAAGCGTCTGCGAAAAAGGAAATGATATGAGGACGAAAGGGGTAAAGAGAAGCGGTTGAGCTGACGACGCCTATGTAGCTGCCAGATGCAGACACAGCTCGGGCGGGCCGACAGCCTAGCGCAGCACACCAGCAGCTTGCTCTGTCCAGAGAGCCTACCTGCACTCTAAGAACAACAGCAGGTGCTCTTCTACGATATATTCAACGATATGTATATAAGAGCTGAGCTGGGGCAACGGACCCCAGCTGCGCTGCCAGGCAGCAGCAGCAGCGTAACGAAAAATAACAACCAACTCAGTCTGATGCGATCCAGGCGTTACTTTCTTCTTCTCCTGCTGCTCCCGTGCCGCTGCAGCTGCTAGTGTCGAGTGTTACTGCTGACGTTGGTGCTGCATGCGCTGTTGGTGCTGTCGTTCTTGCTGCTGTTGCTGTTGCCGGTGAATTTCTGGGGGTTCAACCCACAACCCGGGGTTTGTCATCCCCAGCACCGGGTTGTGCATTGGACCCTTCTCCTGCTAAAGTGTACCTGCGTAGTCTGTATATGCTGTTTCTGGAGGTGGAGCTGGTGTTGGCCTTGTCGGTAACTGCACGGCGTTGCGGTGGTTCGGGCCTGTCATCGCTGATGGTTATGCACTTTTGCCTCGCGATTGACTTAGGAGTGCTATTTTTATCGTGCGCATCTCACATTAAGCAAAAGTACGAGCGGACTAACTCTACTGCCAAGCATAACGTAGCGCGAGTGACAGGAGTGTCTGTCGACCATCAAGACGCGTGGGAGGCAGGGGTGTCCAGCAAAACCAGAACAGTGGCTCCCAGCTCCTCTATGTGAAAAAGAAGTTGTTATCTGCAGTGGAGTCTTGCCTACCCGCAGGCAGAGCTTGCCTCGCATCTACGTGGCTCGGAAGTGCACACAGCTACAAAGATATACGATTCTCTGCATATGTGAGACGGAAATTGTCCACAAAGATGGATGTTTGGCTCATCTGCACAGTGAACACACAAGCTTGTAGCCGCAGCCACTTAGTAAAGGGCTGCACACAGATGATCTTGAGGAATGTATCGAGCAAATGATCCTGAGAAACCAACTGTGGTTATCTCACGCAACATTTGCGTTATGCCCAGGGTATCACCCGCTTCCAGTAGCTCCTTACCGCAATGGAATTGCCGCCATTTTGTGCGAAGACTCCGACGAAGTTGTGATGGCCTTTTAATCCTTTTTGGAACTACTTAGAGTATGGTGACATCTTCAGGTTGTGGACAAGGCTGCGCTGTAAGCCAATGCGTCAGTCCCAAAGCAAGCAACAAAAGGTTCTATCAACCGCGTAGAGAACTTGGGCGACTGCTGGCTCCTTGTGCGCTTGGGACAGAAGTCAGCGACTACCAGTTCATCTGGGTTGAATATAGCTGTCGACCGTCTGGTGCCGTTGTTTTTAGCCAGGCGTTTTGGGCTTCGTTCATGCACTCCGGAGCTGCTGCAAGCTGTGTTTAGTATTCCGCAGCTGCTCGTTTACGGGTTGCCTTTCAACAGCCATGTCTGACCTTGGGTCAAAAAACAGTGTATCCTTCTCGACCAAAAAATCCAGAGAGCCACGGGTTGAGGAGTGCAGTTGCCTATGGCAAAACCATTTCGCACAAAGAAGGTAATCAAGTCAATTTGAAGAAATTGTCTGGGAAACGAGTAGCAAATTATGCACAAGCGTGCTGTTGGTTTAAACGCTCGTTTTGGGCGTTTGAAACGTGGCAGTTTGCAGTAGCTGTGTTATTCTCGATGCTAAGTGGCGTTATGAATTTGCGCCCAAAGGCCCTAACAAACTCAGAGTCCCTGACACTACTTGTGCACTTCAGAGCATCTTAGCGCTTCAACAAAAGAGTGATGAATAATTGGGTCGCTGATGCCAAGCAGAGGAGGAGGTGCACCTATTTGTCAAGGCCGTCCACTACAACTTAAATGCTATCGCAGACTCTGGTTGATTCGTTACCCACAATGAGGTTCGTTGAGATATCTACGCATACCCGTTTAGAAGTCGGGCAACTCTGCAAGTCCTGATTGGAGAATGCTTCACCGGTTTTGCTGGCATTATCCCAGACAAATGAGGGAATATTTTGACTCAGACCAATATCCTCGGGCACAAGAAGGACGTGCCCACCCGCTTCACTGTTGTGCTGACCCCACCAAGGGCTGCCCAAGCATGATCACGCATTTCGTGCAAATTTTCCGTGTGAAGTGAAGCGGGAGCGTACTACGAAATAAGACGGATCTATGTCCGGTATCACAATATATCGCAGTGTACGTTGTAGTGGTAAGCCTATCACCGGCTGTTGAGACTGACAACAACACCAGCTGTGTGAGTATATAAGGAGTAAGAATGACGCTATTAGGATGAGGAACCGAAACCACCGTTGACGAAGGCAGTTGGGTAGAAAAGCGTGTGACCAGGAGGGAGTCGGAAGAGTGCAGCAGCGGCAGCATTAGCCCTTCCCTTGATATACATGGCTTTGAGGTCGTACTCCGTCAGCCGACAACTCCACTGAAGAAGGTTATCGAAGTTCTGAGAACATATGGCCAAGCGAGCCAGGGACTGCTAATCGGTTTGAAAAGTGAAATGTTCACTGCTGGCAATTCAAATGGCGTTAAAGCCTTTTTTCTTTACTCCCAACAAGACAGTTTAGAGCTATACCTCACGTACGAGGTACCTCTGCTTTGTTCCCATGGAGCGGTGTGAATAGCAGAAGATAGTAGCAGCTTGCTTCGTTCACAAGCTTGATGAGAGAACATCACCAAGCCTATTGTGCCACTGATATCGGTTGCTGGGAAGAAGGGATTGTTGGGAAGACGAAAGTTGAGTACTGGAGACGAACTTCTTAAAGCTCATAGGAGTGTACAGGGGTTGCGGGCACCTCCGAGTCTATCTGCCCTTCGTGGGTAGCCCTGGTGGCAGAAGTAGTATCTGCTGAATTCTCGATTTCCTGTAGATTTTGCTCTCTTTTCGATGCGATAAGGATACCATTTGTTGCTTACCTCCCCGACAAATGTCACATTCTGATCAATCCCCATTGCTCGCGGGGGAGAAGAGCTGAATTTTTTGACTCAAATCTTGGTGAAAATGCCGCGAAATTGTTTCCTTTGCAAGGGGATTTCCCGACCAATCAGTGCAGTAAACCAGGCCGCCCACCTGTGGTGGGTTGTATTGTTCGCTGCTCTCGCATGCCCTTGAACTGTCCAGTACCATCATATGTAATAATATATGTCATATGGGGTTCCCCGTCTTAACTTCTGGCAGTCCTAAGCTGCAACACGGTAAAAGTACGTAAGTTCCTCCCAAAAGGTTGGTATACCCACCAGTCTCCATGCGTTCTGGAAACAGCGGTACAAAGCCGTAAGCCTCGCGCGGAGAGGTCGTGGCCCGCTGTAGTGAACAGTTGGCCTACACTGTTACTACGATAGATCCCTAGGCTAGACAGAGTAGGTGCACGCGCTACGATCTCGCTCTTAAACCTATGGTTCTCACTGAATCCACTAATAAACGCCATTAACAATCAAATATATGATCGAGTTCCTATTATTGTTCCCCAAGGAAAAGCCAGAATAATAGAACTGATGCTCGACCCTCGCTGAGGGCCCGGTCCAGAGTCAAAGCAGCAGCCTCACACCCGGCCCCAAGCTGGTGCCGGCTGGCGAGCACTCTGATCCTATTAAGCTGCCTTGCTATCTAAAAGTGTCCTAATCTCGGAAATCTTCTAAGTGTTCATTCCTTTTCATGATATCAGGCCTCTAGAGGCCACACCAGAGATCCATCGTAGTGCCTGTGCACTACACCTGCCATGTTATAGTTTTGCTCCCTATAACTCCTGCTGCAAAGCACTCCCACCTGCAACCATGTTCCAACCCCATTTTTTTGCATGGGATAACACTGCCTACAATTTTAAAACACTAGCATTGTCAGCGGTGGCCAGCCTGCAAGCATTTACAAGTTTACGGACGAGCTTCAGACAGAGGATGCCACAGCATGCCCCAACCTGCGTCTGGGCTTGCGAACAGCACAGTTAAACTTCGTGTCATGAGCATTTGGGTTATGCAGAACATTAAATAAGCGCAAAATTCAATTCTGACGTTTCGGCACCTCGTCCAACACAAGGGCACTCAATGAACACCGAATTCGTGCATGAGTCGAGGCACAACGGCGCGTGCCCTTATGCTCATGAATGCATAAACAGCATCCCTGCGTGCCGTACCATCATGTATGCTCTCTCCACTTTCTATAAAGTGCTAGACTATATAACAGGGACTCCCCTGCAGAAACCAGTAGCCCGCTCCAAAGCCAAGCCCCTGCATGAGCGATGTAGCAGCAAACGCAGCAGCAGCGGCGGCAGGGATAGTATGGGGGATAAAAAAGAGAGCGGTAGGGATGTAATGATTTTTAAACGCACTTGTAAGCAGAATCACCAGCCATGCGGCTACAACTACTTACTACGCTGCTCGAGACACTACCTACAGTGTGAGCAGCAGCTGCTGGAGCAAGCAGCAGCAGCTGCTGAATTACGCAGGCCCCGAGCAGCAGACTATTCCGTGGGGGCCCCTTCCTCTTTGATGCCGGGATTTTCCGTTTATTTTCATTGACTTTCTCGTTACTTGGGGGCCCTTTATTCTCAGCAGACATAGGGACGACGTACCCCTGGCTATTTTCCAGTCTAGCAGCAACTGCATGCGCCGCAGCAGCTGCGTCAGATACTACAACCTGAACAATAACAACAGCAGGGAGAATATATTCTTGTGGTTAAAACGGGGACTTTGAAAGTTGCGGACATATTTCTTCTTCTGTAGAAGTGTCGACGGACCCCCTCACCCTAAGCGTCGGGGGTGGCGCTGGTTGTCGTCTGCTGCTACCGGCGCTGTTGCTGCTACTAGTACAGCCTTCCCCTTGTGGACTTCTAGTTATCAACAAGACCTCAGAAAGCCATGAGGGTTAGAGCCTCCAGCGTCTCCCGCTTTCAGCTGTGACACCAGCAGCTTCAGCTGCTGACGCAGCAGCCGCAGCAGCAGCCGCAGCAGCAACAGCAGCAGGAGCGATGGAGTTGCCGCCGGTGCCACCTGAATTTGATGCTCTTGCGGATGACTTCATATCTGCCCTCGGTACGTTCCTTTGTAGCCTCGGGAAGGCTGGGAGTGAGGAGACAGTGCATCAATGGGGATTCGCCTTTCTTAGAACATCCTCATCGAAGCATGCATGAATGTGTGCTTGTGTTTTCCAGGCCCCAATGAGGAGCGGTCGAGGGTTCGGGCGGAAGCATTCGAGCACCTTCGCGCTGCCATTCTTGAGGCTTTCACAGATTTTAGGGTCCTGTGGCGGCAGCAGCAGGAGTTGCAGGAGCAGCAGAAACAGCAGCACCAGCTGCGGCAGCATCCACAGCAAAATCGAGAGGAAGAGCAGCAGGAGCCGCAAATTCAGAAGCCTTCGTCCTCGGCGGACCAGTTGCAGGAGGAACAGCATCCACAGGTGACGCTGCGGGAAGGCCATCCCGACGAGCAACAGGACCAACAGGAGCAGAGGCAGGATGGAAAGCAGCAAGGAGATGCTGCAGCAGGCAGTCAGGAGCAAGAGGCTCCTAGAGAGCAGCATTCCTTGGGGGCAGATACAGTTCTGCTGCCCCCCGAGGTGCTGTTGCGTGAGCGTGATCAAGCGGGGGAGCAACAACAACAAAGGGAACCTCAGCCGCAGCAGGAACAGCAGGAACAGCAAGAACATGGCAGGCGTCTCTGCAGAGGATCTTCAGGCTGCTGCCGGGCTCGCACTGACTCACCCTCTTCTTTTTTCTCGGTTTCTTCATCGCCTTCGCCCACCGCCGCAGCAGCAGTGCAAACGGGAGCAGGTGCAAAGGCCGCAGCAACTGCACCAGCGTGGGGACAAACACCGTCATCCAGCATGGAGGCTGAGAAAGCATCTGCGCCTCCGTCCTCATTTCAGGCATCGGCAGATGACCACAGCAGCAGCAGCAGCAATATAAGGCCTGGCACCAGCAAAGTGGCGGCCAACAGCAGCGAATGCGACGCATCAAGCGGCACCAGCAGCAGCAGCAGCAGTAGTAGTAGCAGCAACACTAGGCCATGCGGCCCCAGCAGCAGTGTGCGGTGCCTGTCGGACATATGCGTGGCTGTTCTACGTTACGGATCCTTTCCTTTGCTGACTTACCTGCCCGACGGGGATTTGGATGTAGGCGTTATTACCTTTTCTCCAGAGACAGGGGTAGTGGAGGGCGAAGAAGAAAGCGAAGCTTTTTTGGTTTATCTTCACCTCAGATTTAGAAGAGGAGACCTGAAGGTCGAATCACAGGCGGAGGGCTCAGACCCGCCATCCGGGGATCCAACTGCATCAGGGGGCCGCCGGGGCTCTAGCAGACGGGGCTCTAAGGGGCCTCGCATACGTAATGTCCACTTGGTAAAGGCAGATGTGAAAATTTTGAAGCTTGAAGTTGACAATCTGGCTGTGGATTTATCGGTGAACAAGGTGAGGAGCACAACAGACGCAGAAGGGCCACCAAAAGCCAGGCGGGGGCTGAGCGGCAAACGAACAAAGACCAGACTAGGGAGACAGACGCACAGGGCGCATACGCGCATTCATAAGGAAATACCAGAAAGACAGGGAGGACACGAAGCCTCCGTCTTTTATGCCTGTACATTATTTTTCCTTTGCGCCACAGGTGGGAGGCTGTTGTTCGTTAGCGCTGCTGGAACTTCTCGACCGTCGCATTGGGCGGTTTCACCTCTTTAAGCGTTCTGTGATTCTCGTCAAGGTGAGATGGGTCCCTGCTTGTTGCAGTAGCGGTTAAACGAAACGGGGCTGCTCCTGCCTGTGAAGGGGCAATGCTAACCCCGTGGAGTTGATGCATGCCTGCGTCAGGTTGCAGATTCTAATGTGAGAGCCTTATGAAATGGATGACTTTGGGAAGGGGGAGGTTTTGTGCACGTGGATGCAAATAGAAACGTTTGTCTGCTGCATATACTGCCGAATGACGAGAGCTTGATCGTATTGTGTTTGCCGCTGCTCCTCCTTAGGCTTGCTTTGTTGGTTTGTTCGCTCCTGCTCCTTCTGTTGGTTCGCAGCAGCAGCCCCTGTGTTAGATTTACTTGCGGCGAGGCCCAAGATGACTCGGGCTTTTAGTTTTTGTGCGTTGTAGGCATGGATGGCATACGAGAGCCACTTACTTGGAAGCCGATCTGGCCTTCTGGCATCTTACTGCCTGGAGGTGCTGGTGTTACATCTGTTTTCCTGCCTCCCGCCGTCAAAGCTTCGAAGTCCCCTTCAGGTTCTACAGGCGTTCCTCTCTTACTTTTCGAGCTTTGATTGGGCAGCCTTTGCTGCCACTGCAGCAGGCCCTCTACCCTTGTGGCTGTTGCGCTTGGCGAACCAACAGCAACAGCAACAGGCATTGCTGTTGCAGCAGCTGCAGCAACAGGGGTGTGAGCCGCAGCAGCAACAGCAGCAGCTTCAGCAGATGCCTTTCTTGAATGAGCTGTTGGAGATCTCAGAGCAGAGCAGCGGTAGCCACAGAGACGGAGATCCGCGACTCGAGCGTCTGGCCTTCGTCTCGCAGCACATTCATCCCGAGAGGGGATTCTCGAGGGAGACAGTCACGATACACGTTTGCAAATGTATCGCGAACTTTGCCTTCGTAGAAGAATGCAGGAGACGGTGGGTTCAATACCATAAACAAACCAGCATCACTGGCATGCACGCAGGTATACTTGACACCCAAGGCAGATGCAAAGCTGCATAGACGAGACAGGAAAGAACACGATGTTAGGAGGATTGTAGGGGTACGACCATGAGTTTGCATAGGCAGAAGCGCGGATTGATAGGGGGATACACGCCGTAGAAGAGACAAACTAACACCATGCAGAACGATAGGTGAAAGGATTTAGGACAGCACAAATGGACAGGCAGGCATGCGCACATGCTGCATGATTAAGATATGCATGGACAGCAAGGTACAGACAAAGCATGGGGATCTGTGTACAAAGACTGTGCATGTCTTATTGCCCGCCGTTTCACTCGGGGAAGATAAAAGAGTGACAGTGATATTGAGGCATTCATTGAGGAGGGCTCGTGGGCTTTCAGAAGTTTCTGTTCGCTCGGCTTGGCTTGAGCTTATGGTGCCTGAGCCCATTGATGTTATTGGGTTTGGATCGTCGGTGTCTGCGTGCCGCTTCGTGTCCTCTTGCCTCGCTTTGGCTTTCTCTGTGTGCTGTTCTTTCTCCTTGCTTTTGCCTTTCTAGCGTTTCTTTCTTCGTTTGGCGCCATAGACTTCGAAATACAGTGCGAGAGTACGGTGATCCCGCTGCACTGTTGCTGCTGCCGTCATTGATGTTTGGTGCAGGTTCCGCATGTGCTACGGAGGCATGGGGGGCCCGTCACGTTTTTCAGGGACTTCCCGGAGTGGGCAGGCCTTTGGCTGGCCGGAACCCAGCTCCCCCACTGCTCACCATAGCAGCAGTAGCAGCTGTGGCAGTGGGCGCGTCAGCGCCCCAACGACTCCGATGAGCCGTTGGTCTCAGCCAAGCGGGCGGGGATCTGGGGGCCCCTTTGCTCCTCCTTGCCATTCGCGTCTTCCAACTCGTTCTGGCGGTGCTGGAGGTTTCACACTTCGGTGCATCAATGTAGTGGATCCACTTTTAAATACAAACAATTTGGGAAGAAGTGTCAGTGAGCCCGCCTTCATTAGACTGGTAGATGCTTTGAAGAGGGGGCATGCTACTCTCACCGCAGTATTGCAGCGGGGCGACAGAGGAGCCTTCCAGTCCCTGGTGTTCAAGAACAGTTACAGCTACCTCCAGCGGCTTCGGCATGAGCAAGCCCAAGAGCCACCGATCAAACCGCTGATCCTCCTCAGACTCAACAGAGGGCCCTCGCAGTATCCCCGATCGGCCCTCGAAGACGACAGGGTTCCTTGCCCCACGAGAGATCCGTATGCAGAATTTTTAAAGTGCCTTCACTCGAAAACGGGGGCGCCACTGGAATTGGGGGATAGGCAAAGCCCACTGGGACAGCATGGGCATCCGCAATTGTCTTCACAAGGCCCTCAGGGGGCTTCTAGCTCCGCAGAGCCGCAAGAGAGAATAACTGAGGGCGCCGATGACGGACATCGTGCTGAAGGGCGAACGCAGGAGGGACTTATCAGATCTCCTGGATTCGATGGTTCCGCCTGTTCTCGCCCAACGGCAAATCACTTACTTGGCCAGCAACAGCAGGAGCACCAACAGCAACAGCCACATCAGCATCAACAGGAAGATCAACCGGGGAACAAAATTAACCTGCAGCTAGCTGACGAGGAGTTGAGGGGATTGTTGGCTCTTTGCCAGCTTTTGTGCAAAACACCAGGCGAGGGAAACAACTCAGGGGTATTTCCCGGGGTGACAAGAAGAGGGGGAGCCCACTACGCGTGTGCTTCTCTAAATGCCTTCGGCTCTCGTCTTTGCATTTGTAGCCATCCAAATGCAACTCGTGCAGCAACAGCAGAGGAATTGGGTGCTCCTCCATCGAGCAGCAGTGAAGTGTCCGTTGGGGTCGCGGAGGAGGCTTGGGTGGGGGGCCAGACAGGGCACACGCCGGGCGTTTCTGAGGCAACAGTTCTTCCTATCGAGGCCGCAGCAGCAGCGGAAGCTGCTATTACAATTCAGATCCTCCTTCCATATTGCACCAGGGGGTGCAGGCGAAATAGCAGTGCTGGTAGCTACGCAAACGATGTGAGAACCGCCGGGGGCCCACCGTCCATAGGATCACCCAGAAGTGCGTGTAGTCTTGGACGCACTTCGTGGGAGACTCGGGGAGGAGGGCATAGGATGGGGGGCGAAGGGGCCCCACGAGGTTCTCGGGGATCTTACAACGACCGCCTCAGGAGGGCCCATCCTTTTTCGCTCATGCGCCACAGGGCTGGGGGGGGGAGGAATTCCCTGCAGCATCAGCAGCAGCAGCACCACCTGCTGTTGCAGCATCTGCAACAGCACCACCCAATGCACGCGCTACCTCCAAGCAGGGACCCATACTGGCAGTCGACGCGGCAATTTTCCACCCAGCCAACGTTGATTGGAGCTCCCTTAGAGGGGCCGTCACCAGCTGCAGCGGGGGTGCCCCTGGGTCCCAGTGGCATTTCTCAGTGGCGTAGAGAAGAGAGCGGCTCGCCCTCAATTGCGGGTGCTACTACTGGAGAGGGGTCACCCGCTGGAGGCATCGGCAGAAGACGTCTGCACAGAGGAGTGGCACGCCAAGGGTGCCCGTTGAACCATGGGGGCGCTGCCAGTTATCAGCAAGGCCGCCATATCACAGCATTTTCGCCTATGGTTGCAGCAAGAGCACAGCCACCGCAGCAAGGCCGGGGATACGCTTCGAACTCAGGTTTGGGACTGCCCCGACCCATCGAATCCAAAGAAGCTGCAGGGGTCCCGAGGAAGCCTCTTGGATGGAGCCACTACGTTCCATTGGGAGGACCAAGTGAGTTGCATCGTGACCATACTGCCCCCAGACACGCTGTAGCGTTTAATGAAAAGCGGCGAAGCAGTAGCAACAGCAGCAACAGCAGCAGCAAAAGCAGTGGCGCCGGTTCTAGAGTCCCCCGAGAACGGTGTGATGCAGCTGGCGCTCCAAAAGTCGGGCAGCAGGAGCTGTCTCATCAACAAGATTTGCAGGCATCGGGGGGCTCCTACGTTGCAGCGCTGACGGGGCACCAGGGCCCCACAAGTCCCCCTACACCAACAGGGAAGCAGCAGGAGCAGCAGCAGCGGTACCATGGAGGAGATCGTGGTGAACAAGGGGACATCCGAGCCTCCGTTGTTAGTGACTTGTCGGAAGATGTGGGGGAGAGCGGCCCCTCCAGAGGCCTCCGTAGAGGCTCTGGCGACTGGACCTTCAGTGCAGTTGCCAACAGCAACAGCAACAGCAGCAGGAGCGCACATGCTACAGGCATGCGGACTTCGCATAGGATCCCCCAGCAGCCATCTGATGTTCAGACACCGCAGTGGGGGACTGAATGCGGTGTATCAGGGACTCCACCAACCCCCAGCAGTTGGTCGCGCCAGCATCAGCAACAGGGAGGGGCACACCCCCGTGGTGGGATTTGTCTTCCATTGCGGAACACCAGAGGAGGGGCCCCCAACGCGGTGCTGCAGGGTTTGGGGCTGCATGTGGCGACGCCTTCTGCTGCCCCGAATAGAGCTGCTCGCTACCGCGATGCAGGCCTTAGACAAGGAGGGACTCCAGGGGGCCCTACATGGAGCATCCCAGAGCCACCTCAACAACCCCCGCCACCCCCTCCTCCCCCCCCTGCCACTCCGAGTGGGGCTGTGGTGGGTTTAGAAGCTCAGGCGGAAGGTCCTCGAGGGCCTCCTCATAGGCGCAACTGGGCTGCAGTAGTAGGAGCCCCCGCCTCTGCAGCGTCGGCCTCTATCGGGGGCGTTCGAGCCCGGGGCACCCCCGCTTCACCACCTACAGCATCAGCAACAGCAACAGCAGCTTCTCCTGCTGCCGGTTCTGGAGGCCCCCGCCCGGCCTCGGCTGCAGCACGGCCGTCTTCGCCATCCCTGGAGAGAGAGGTTCTTTCCCAGAAGGCTTCCTCTGAAGGGCATGCACGCATAGGGGGTTCGACGGAAGAGGCCGTAGGAGCTTCCCCGACGGCAGCAGCAACAAGTCCAGCAGCAGTAGGAGCATCAGTAGAGGGCTGTTCGCAGCATTCTGATGGCCGCTTGGCTTCTAGGGGATCTGGAGAGCCTAGGGGATCTGCGGAACTTAGGAAGTCGACACCTCAGTGGGGCACAAGGCCTACAGCTGGGGTCCCATCGCAGCACCCTCACAGCAAAGCAGCAACCCCTAAATGGGCCATTGGGGCCCCCTCGGGGGGCCCCCGCGTGGGTGTTTGGGGGTCTCGCACTGGCGCGCAAGATGGTGATGGGGCTCCTAGGCTGTCAGAGCAGCAGCAGCAACAACAACAGCAGTGGGATGGGTCTTCTACACCGCCTTCACGAGGCCATTCCTGGGCAGGAGACTCCACAGGCCTGTGGAGACCCGGGCCTCCTTCCTCGGCAGACGTCTCGAGTGGGGGCCTCCCCCTTGACGGGCGTTCTCACCCGTCGTGGGGCCTCTCCACATCCCCTCCCCCGGAGAGAGGTCTCCCGGTAAAGCAACGAGAGACTCCAAGCTTAACAGGAGACTTGCTCTCTCTTAAGCTGGAGGACATAGCACTTCTCAGCGCAGCAGACAAGGCAAAGGCCCTGCTTGTGGCCAAACAGCAAGTGGCGGCTCTGCAAGATGCAGCGGAATGGCGGGTAAGCCTGTTGAAGATATAGTGTGCAGATGTTGTTTGTTTACTGTGTTGGGTGCTGCTACTGCGGCAATGAGGCCAGATGATCTTAATGGAGCAACGTGGGGTGAATTTGCTTCTGAGTGGGTGTATGCATTTTTTGAGTGCAGACAGCTACGAGCAAACGGGAGCGGAAAAAGTCCTCTGCCTCAGGAAGGCACGCGAAGTCGCAGCTGGCACACCTGCTAGCGGTGCAACAGGTGACCAGTAGAACTGTTTATCCCCTGTCCCGCCAACCGTGCGTTCTTTCCAGTGTGCATACGCTTCTCCTGCTAGGGATTGCCAGTGCTGTTAGTCTCTCTGCTCTTGTCTGCTGCAGCTGCTGCTACAACAACAGCAGGCACATCAGGATACAGAGGCCACAGCCGAAGGTCAGCAACGAACCTCCCAGCCAGACAGCGTAGAGGAAGTCAAAGAATCACAAAACTCGGGTGATGGAGGGGTGGCCGACACAGGTGAAGGACCTAGCCCTGGCGCTGCAGGAGGTGCAGCACCAAGGGAGGCAGACACTCCACCGTAGGCTCGGCATTCCAACTATTGGCGCAGCAGGTACGGCCGGAAGCCATCTCCCGCCGCGGGCCGCTGCTCCATCTGAGGCCGTCGGTGCCGGAGCGGGAGTTTGCAGCGCTAGCGCTATTATCACGAGTTGTAGGGGGTGTGTAACGGTATAAATAGCATAGCATAGAATTTATAGGCGAAGGCCTATGCTTACTTGTCACTCGCCTGCTTAGTTCCATGCTGCTATTAGCTGGAGCTGTTGCCGCTCCTCGGCAGCAGCAGCTGCTGCTGCCGCTTCAGTCAGTCATAAGTTTCACGAAGAGTTTTTGAAGAGTTTTTTTTCGGACGCGGAGCTGTTCCCAACGGCACTGCCGTCAGATGGGACTTATTTCTTTCCGTCTACTTCCTATGTATTCTTGGGATTTTTCATGGGGTTATTGCGGATGCCGAGACTAAGGTAGAAGCTGCAGCCTAGGAATGCTGACCCTATATTATCGTGGGCTCGCTACTATATAACCTAAAGGGCAGTTAATCTGGTCTATCTGTGCAGACACCAGCGCTGCGAACCCCCTACTCGCTATGGATGCGCCAATACTTCTTCCCGCAAAAAAATAGCAAAGTGGGAAAAGTCATTCGGGGCAAGAGACAATGCCAATATGTAGACACTGGGCTCTGCCGCTGTAAAGCCTGCGGACAAAGAGGGAATATCCATGCAGGTAGTTTGTGTACCAGATGCGATGTTCCGAAACCGCAGATTCGCCCTGCTGCTGAATTTCCGGTTGGACCACACAAAAATTGGATGGCAACCTTACAACTACGACCTTTGGCTAGGCATTTACGCATCCACGCAATACTTACGCATCTGGGCACACAGATTTTCCACCGATGCCCTTAAATGGAAGGGCATGGGCGCAGGAACGCGCAAAAAACTATACTGAGAATAGTGCGGGTCCGCTTATCTTCGCGGAAGCTGTACTAAAGCGCATGGTGCCATTTCACCATCGTTTATACCCTTCGTGGCCCTCTTGTGCGAATTCGATTGAAGGGGAACACGTTCCCCCCATTTCAGAACAACACACAAACCGCGCAGCATACCCACGAATGCCACAAATGCCTAAATCTCGACAAAATATAAATGTACGACAAGCATAATGTGGCTGCATACCCTTGAGTCTGAACAGCCGCTGCTGCGCCCACTGATCAACTGGCAATGCAGCGAAATCAGCACACGCGAAGGCTCACCTAAAGCAAACTGCACGTACGCATGTACAAAAAGTGGCCCTAAAACGCCAAGGCAACGTACAGACCCACCCCTATAGCAATGGAAAGCACTATCGTAGAGAGGGACCCCATGCGGGCTTTTTCAGACATCCGGGTAACAGACATAGAGCAGTGGATGAGGGTTAAAGTCCCAACCCAGCCAAGTGTGAAGGCAAGTAGAAGCTGAATGATCATGAGCCACGCAAAGCTGTTGATAAATGGAGTGTTTTCCATCTTCATTGCCAGAAAGAAAGGGATGTAGAACAGGAAACGAAGAAAAGAAGCAGCAACCGTGGCGTTGCGCGAGAGGAAGAGGAAACCAAACATCGGATGCAAATTCGGCAATTTAAGGCACGATCGACCCAGGAAATCTCCAACGAACTCCATACCGAAAAGCAGCACCATCTTTGACGGGCCTTTTCCCTCGAAATTGAAGGACACAGGGCCGACCTTCGGGAAAAGGCTAAATGTGATGAAGAAGACAAGAAACAAACTGAGAAGCTCCCAGAAAGAGCCCCGCATCATCGTCAGCCATGGCCGAGGGGGCAACAGCGACTCGTCCAGAGTGCCGCTAGATGCACTATTTTGGCGTCTCTTTGGCTCCTCAAGATCGGCTGCAATTGTGGGCGTATCATCCTGCTGATTCTTTCCATCAGATCCGCCGTTTAATACATTATTTACAGACTGAACACAGACCTTTGCATTCAGGAAGATATGCATATACACGATCGAAGCTATGCACATAACGACGGAAATTCCGCAGCATATGCTGCTGAACCACTTGACATCGCTAACGCTGTCCATGTCGAACACGCCGTTCATGAGAATAGCAGTAACAACGAAGGCTACCATGCCAGCAGTTGCCTGGCCTATCGAAGTAGTGCCCACATAGTTCCTTGGAAGAATTGCAGCCCTTGCGAATCCAGCAGACTGCAAAGCCGCGTTACATGCACCTAAGAGGCCTAGAATAATATGAACGAGAACTATACGGCAGGTGACCGATCCATAGAAGAAAGCCGGAGAGAATGCAGCCATGCAAACAAGTGACAGCAGAAGTCCGCCTTGAATTAGCCAGCCATGAAGGGCTCCTATCTTGAGAATTATAAGGAGGGCAATGACGCAGACAAGCTGGTACATCCCCAGCATCGAGTTCCCAAGCTGTTTCCCGTCCAGGAAGTGGTTCGACAAGACAGGCAGCATAACAGCAACGAACTGGAATGGAATTAGAGTCATCAATCCAGATAAGGCGCAACCCCCTGCAGCCATCCAGTGTTCCCGTCGCGTCATCTCTTCACCCTGCTTTGGGGAGGTATCGGTGGGGCGATTCCCATTGACCCCACTTTCCGCTGCCATCGTATTTAATGGAGTAATTAAAAAGAAAAGTGTCCTTGAAGGGGAAATTGATGTTTAAGCATTAAAAACTGCAACAATTCCCTTCCCGCTTCGCGAATTGAAAGTTCGGATCAGTGGCACGGACTGTCGAGGCACGGGTGCCCTGCCCTGCAGCTGCAGTTGCTACCGTGCACCATCCGTGAGCATCTCCTGCTCCGGAGCATGCGGAACATTTCTGGTAACTTTATTTTTAAAATCAGGGATTTTGCACATTATAAAGTAAAAGATACAAGGAGGGACGAATTGGCAGCTTTTGGTTAGTGCCGGCTACTCAGTAAGCCTTCTGCTTTTAGTGCGACAATCTTGCTCCGATTGCCTGGCTATAATGCAGAGCTAAATTTGCCTGTGCAGTTAGTACCTCTAATTTCACCTCCCTTTGGTAACTGTATTCGGCCCTTTTGTTTGGCCGGTTTGCATTAAAGTGCTTCTGCCGCGGGGTTTCTATATACGCGCCACCCCCCCGCGTGTCCATCTAACCGCACCCAGGGCGCAGCATGGTCTGTCTGAAGTTGGTAAGCCTATTTGTACGTCTACATGTTTCAGCATAAATACTGAGGGCTAAGTGAGTCTTTAACATTTGCTTTCAGGGTTACTGACTGCTCTAACGGGGTTTGGGGTCTCGGTCCGCATGCTTGCCGGGTTTCATTGCAACGGGAGGTGCAGAAAAGGTGTGTTGCGCCTCGTCTCCGCACTATCCAGAGGCCTTTGGGCCACTGCACCCAATGTGCCTTGAGAATGCGGGAGAGTTCAGTTGCTTTGGGGGAACCGATATTTAGTACTTGCATTAGTATTTGCACGCGTGGGCGTCCCTGCATATAGCATTAATTAGTTGTGAAGGCGCTGTGGAAAGCAGAACTTAAGGTATTTTCCCTAAATTAGTGGTCAAACATTCGCCAGTTCCCCCCTCTCAAATAAAGACGATTGTTCAGAATCTGCCCTCTTCGGCCCAAGGGCTGGGCGCCTGGTCTCATAGTAAGGCGAGGTGCATCTGCAGTCTAACGACGCCTCGGTCTTCGCCGTGAACCCTGTTCAGCTGCAATCGAGTCAAAAGGTTGAAGAAAGATTTTATAAAAAGGAGCAGTCCTCCCCTCCAGCTGCCGGTCCTGCTGGGCGCAGCCGGCCAAGGGCCTGTGTAGCGTGCTCTGCGCTCTGCGTTTTATTGGGCCGTATTCCTACTTGCTCACTGGCTGACAAAGGAGGATCAGATTAGGGCTGAATGACAGTCTAAAGTACCGTCTATAACGCAACCCCACGCAGCATAGGGTCATTGATTGCACGTGCGCATGGGACCGCCTTGCAACACTAGCTGCAGCATGGTGCGTTGCAGCCTGTGACGGGCCTGTCCTTGTCTCTACCAGCCCAGGCCCTAGTGCAGCTGCTCTGACGAGGGTTGGAGGCGGAGGGGGATGCCGTAGGCGCTTTACGAATTCTGTTGGTGTTTGACTCGATTGCCGCTCTTGCGTCCATAGAGGACTGTGTAGTGACACCTGCACGGGTGCGAGTGTGGACAGGCCTGCCATGGGCTGCAACTCACCTTGCTGCAGCTAGTGCTGAAAGGCAGCTCCACATGCACGCACAGCCAATGGCCCTTTTTCCATGCAATGGCGTTGTAGAATGTAGTGTACACTGCCTTTGGGTGTCTACTTGATCCTCCTTAGTCAGCCTGCTAGCAAATAAGGGTACAAGTACTAGCATCACGTAGATCATGGTACATTAATGCCCTCTCAGCATGCCTATGGGCAGTGAAAGGTCAAATAATCGTGTCCTATTCATAGTGCTTCACGAAAAGCCAGCACCAGCATCCAGTGGGTGAAATTTGGGCATACGCGGTCGGATGGAGCGTAAAGATGTGGTGGCATTGCTTATGTTGCAGGCATTTCACTGCTCAACCACATTATCAGTCCCTGTCAAACCTGTAAAGGAGGTTTTCCACACTTGCATGAATTGCATAATGAAAGAAGAGTTCGGCGGCTTTGCTGACTCACGTAATACGAGTTGGCAGTTGGCAGTTCTCATTAAGAATATCATCACTGTGGTCGCTGACGAACCATCCCAGCGCCCCCCTGTTCAGACGCTTTGCACAGCAAGTGCAATTACCTGCGATGATTCCCCTTTCGTTTCCACACTGCATTCCTCTTGCTGCTTAAAACCTGACGCTGTTGCGTCTTTTTGTTCAGCTCAATTACGGAGGAAGGGTCAAACGCTACAGCGTAGCTGCCAGTGCTCTTGCCATATACAGTGTGCACATCCTGCTTTGCTTCGTCCAAGGCTGCACGCGAAGAGCACGGAAGTGCTTTAGCAAGCTATGATGGAGCCAATAAAGCAGTGAGGCTGGTGGTTAAGTCCTTCTGGTAGCCTAGGGTGCTCCAATCGGCCGAGCAGTGCTCGCCCCTGCCGCGAATGCCGGAGCAAAAGCAGGAGAGCACTGCCAAGCCTGGACTGACAGGTTTCAGATTCCTAAATGGACCTGGATAGATATCTCAATGAGTTTCATTGTGGGCTAATTCCCAGTGAGGGCATGTGAAATCATTTACGTTGTTGTAACTAGACCCAGATAATATGCCCATTTCATCCCCTGATCTAGTGCAGCTACAGCAGAGACAACTGCGTCATGTTCTAGTATTCACTTCAGAAAGCTCCGTGACTTTATGGGCGGCAGCATTAGTGACAGAGCCTTCCGGTGAGAATTCATGGATTGGCTTTAGTTGGAACACAGCGTGACCCGGCGACCCAACTGAAAGCACCATCTGCATGCTTGTACCGTACTTCCGACCATACACCCAGCAAAGTGCACCCGATGATTGCGTTTTTTGTGAGGAATTGGTTAATAACGCAGTAGTGCAGTGCTCGATCCGTTTTGGCCCGGCAGCTTGCAGCACTTTGGGACTGTAGATAGAAAGCACAGAACCACGTTAGAAACTACGAAACAACACCGAAAGAGTTGTCCCGTGGGTATATTTCCTTCCCGTTGGCTTGGTTTAGTGGATTTGCAAGGCGTATGAAGCTCTCAGCAGGGCAAGAAACCAAAATAGTCCTTCATATGCTTGGTGAGACCCTTTGCTGTTCTCTCATCGGCCAGCGCTTTCGGTTCATTTGCAAATTTACGACCGACGTGGAGGCGTGGAGAGTTCCTCATAGAATAAATGTCGCTTTCTAAAACAGCTAGTCGAATCATCGATTGCTACTTGAACTACTCCACAGAAAGGCTATGGGAAAGAGGAAGAACTGAAGGAGATTGAGTTCTTGGAGACGCTTTCAACGAGGCGCGCTGCTTACAAAACACGAGAATATTCCAGTTGACGGGAAACTGATAAGCAGAGTGAACTGCGGAGTGCCGGCATGCTAAGTAACTCCTCAGGAACCGGTAAGAGCCCTCCTCGACTCAGTGGAAGCGCCTACAAAGTTGAAACCGGACAGAGGAGCTTGGAGTTTTACAGCGGGTAACCATTGTTTACGATGTTACTGCCATTTGAATGAAGGCTCTCATATATTTACATTGTGTTCTCCGTCGACAATTGCTTGCCTGCTTTGATCTAGTCCCCTCCCTCAGTAGATGGCAATCTCCGTGCAGTAGCGGACATCACCGTCGTCTTTCCCTACATCTTTAGGCAGGTTCACCCCTTGAGGCTGAAGTGACACCTTGCATTAATTGTGCAGACACTTGCAATTCACTGCTTATATTGGTTAGGATGAAATACTCGCACTATGATGCTGCTTCAACCTTAGTCGCAAGGCACAGGGCGCAGTAAGCTGTGGAACTCGTGGGCTGCCGCGCCGATATGCGGTCTGCTGCAGCAGCCGCAAGTAGAAGCAGCATCAGCAGATGTAACTCTGTTTCTTCATTCTGCTCTTCTCTCCCGCTGGTGGGTGCTCTCGCACGTATCACGCCGCCCTTCTCTTCAGTCGCTCCCCCCCATTCGTTGTCGAGCAGCCAAGCAAGGGAGATTTTGTGCTGCTTGGAGAAGAAAGGATGGTCGATGCAGCATTATGAACCCGGATAAGGCACCAGTATTCCTCCTTGCATTCAAAGCAGTTACTGAGGATCAAGTAAGCGCATACCAATCATGTACGAGGTTGGGGCCTTCGGCAAAGCGGATTCGTTTGTGGCTGCTTGTGGAGTTTGCGAGCGTCAGGCATGTGTGCTATTGTGCGCAAGAACCATGGAGGGGAGGCCACGTTCCTTACAGGACCCCTCTATTTTGAGTCCTCTCCCACGAGCTTCACAAACAAGGAGTTATAGGTACCGAATGAAACCCTTTCCGCTCCCTCTGAATCTTCTAAAACTAACAAAATACCTACACGCCGATTCCAGGCCTTGTTGCCGTGCGGCGCTGCTTCAACCCGTACGCTTGGTTTTTGGCCTGCCCAGCCCGTGCTAGCCGTGGGGCAATTCCCAAAAAGCTGCAAAAGATTTAGCATTGATATCATCGTCGCGCTTGCAGTTGTAACATCCCATGTGATGTATTTGCTTCCGCCTTTATGCCTGCCGCATGTTGGGCTTACTCCCTTAGCACCGATCCCAGTATGCTAGTTTTAAAAGCCCTTAGTACCAAACCTGAAGCCCTACTGAAATATCTCAGCGGTGCCATAGAGCCATACCTATTAGCATTGATATTGCCACACACCATGGGCCTTAGTCATATGAAGTGGACCCTTCTACAGAGATCCAAAGCACCACGTAAGGCACGTGCACACCAACACAACCGTGGGACCACTGGATGCCTTCGGCTTCTTAGGTTGTGCGTTGCATATCCGATCCCGACAGCCGCATATGCACTTAGCAGTTAAATTACTGGACCCATTAGAAATGAATTTTATATCTCACTGCAGTTAATAGAATACAGGAATCAGGAGAGCTAGACAACTGTCACGTAGAACCCACTGGAATGGGCCTAAACCGGCGACAGAGCGAAACGGGTCAGCACTAGTCAAACCCATCTTATGTTCGTGGTAGGCTAGCAGGAGATGAGACTGGAAATCGAGTTACGATGGAAGAGCCAGCAATGCAGGGTCAGCAGTAATCATCCCACCCTAGCCCGGCGTTAAGTTATGGGATAGGGTTCGCTTGGCAGGCCACGCGTAGGCTGCAGGCATCTATCTATATGGCAGTAAGCATGAAGTGCAGCCAACTAATGGATGGCTCTACGGGGGCTCAGATGTGCCGTTCCTGTACTGCTGCACATGCCACATTTCCTCTGCATGTCTCAGTAGGGCATGGACGCCGGCCTCTGTACCAGTGTTCTCCTACCTATCATCCTTCAATACAGTGTCTTGCTGATTCCTCCGCATGGATGCCTACACAGGTAACTGGATCTAGTAACCTACTTCAGCCACGGCGTCACCAAAACGTAGTGATGGATGTAGATGGGTTCAAAAAAATGGGAGGTTGGAGGGCTGTGTTGGTCGTTCCGTGTGTCACAAATTGAACTTATCTATAGAGAACGGGAAAATAACGATTTGAGAGCAGGTGGAGGGTCAAAGACAGTGAAATATTGCCGCTTCACCACTGGTTAGCGCAAAGCGCCAACGCATGGAACTGGCCGGCTGGGGAAAAAAGGGAAACCTGAAACGACTTCAAGAATGCATTGCGTAGACCTCAAGATTCAGAATCTTCCTCTCTACCTTGCTCAATGTTCTACTCGATGCCGTATAAGCAAATATAAGAGCATGCGCTATGCCGAATTGGTTCAACGCCAGCCGCTGCATGGTGGGAGCTTCCATACGGACAGGGAACGGGTGCGACTAGCCACCAGCAATCTAGCAGAGTGGCAAAGCTTAGAAAGTTATCAACATTATTATTTACTTATCTTCGTTGTAACTTCAGGTCAGTCTTTGAATGTTGGCGTCCTGCGCTATGCGCCGCCGCCTTCTGAAACTTCGCAGCTCGAGCGCTAACCTTCGATTCGCAGCCCTGCCAGTGCCGTAGTTGACAATATATGGCTATCATTTCATATAACGTGCCCTTCAGTGCCGCTCATTTTGACCACTCAATCGGCCGCTTAGCAGACAACGCTTGGGCCGCCACGTGCTCTGGGCAGCGCTAGGCAGATGCCATTCAGTGGTGGAACCGCAGTATACAAGGGATCGTATTCGCAAATAGATCAGCTATGGGGGACGTGCGTTTCACTGCTGCCCTTGAACAAACTTTACGTGGAAAGCTGCAACATTGAATGTGGAGCATTGTGCCATTGCCGTCTGCCTGTCGCAGGCTCTATCCAAGGCTTCGCGTACGCCGTTCTTCGGCCCTTTCCTGGCTATCTCGTAGCATTCGTTGACTTCTTCGCTCAAAACAAGCAGGATACAGTGACCACCCTATCGCTCAACTTGGCGTGCACCGTCTGTATTCCCACTTCGGCCGGAGCAATTCCCCTGCAGCCGTGCTTAAGTAACGCGGCCTATCGTTCCTGCACTCCGCCCAAAAGCCTTACACAGCTGACTGTTACGGAGGTGGGCGTGCGGTTAGATTGAGTGGAAACCATATAGACGGCGCCCACTCCACGAGCTTTGGCCTGCATGTGGACTTCGTGTTGAAGATGCAACACAACCTTAAGCAGGAGACAAATTCGACGCAGACGTCAGAAGTAAAGACAGAGATCTGTGTTGATGCTTCTTCGGCTCCCAGCTTCACCGCCACTGCCACTGGTGTGGGATCTGCTGTGGCGTGCTCCATTATCTCGAGGAGCGAAGCTGCATCCATAACTGAAGGAACCCCACAGTGTCCAGGTAGTCATGACTTCATTTCCGATGCTCTATCAAAAGCATCCATTCCCCATGGGACTCCTGTTCATACCGCATCTGCACCCAAGGCCAGCGGAAGGAGTTCGCCAGATATGCAGACTTGCTTGCCGGATCTCAACGACAACCCCCTTCTCACTGAGGCCGTACAGGACCTTGGCACGGAAAGAGCAAATCCTGTAGCTACTTTAAGGAAATTTCAACGCAACTGCACATCCGCCTTATCTAGGCACCCTCGTGCATCACCTGCAGGAAGCCGAGCAACAGCAGAGGCTTCAGCTGGCGATTTTCAGGTGCCTGCTGATGGGCAGTTGCACGACAGCGCTCCATCCATTGGAAATGAGCTCAGAACCGTATCATACTCTGCACCTGCTGCTCCCGAGGCGAGAACGTCAGGGACAGAAACACCGACTTCGCAGTCAAGTGCTGCTGTAGCCATGCTGCAGACGAATGCCACACGTGATGCAGAGCTGCATTGGCAAGGCCATCAACGCAATGCAGCATCTCCTGAATCCGCGAGTTCGCAAATGGCAAAAAGCGTATCCCCTGCTGGAGTCGTCCGCATCGGAGGTCGTAACCGCCGGAAACGCACAAAATATGATCTCGCATACAGACAGATGGAAGAGCTTGGCCCATTCGAAGAAGAGGCGAAGTCTGTGGATTTGTCAAAGGTCAGAGTGATGAGATAACGTATGCTCTGCGCATATTTTAAGGCTTCATGCTGCTTTACCCCAGTTCCATAGACTTGGATGCATGCCCACACTGTAACATGTGCTTTTTGAACAGGTTTCTGGAAATAGCTTTGCTTTAGAGCTTCTGCGCAATCCTCAGCAGTATTCGCATGACGCATGGGCGTACGGGTTGGCTTGGCCTGTTGGCGCTGACGGCCGCCGCCTGTTATTACGAAAACTTCGAGGAGTCTTCTGGTCAAATCCGGAGAAGTGGCAGCGCGTTCTGCAGGAGCACAACCTTTACAGGAGGGACTTGTTTACACTTGCCACAGTTCAGGTAAGGTTTTGCCGATGCGAGTGAATATCTATGCGTTGTGAAGAAAGCGTACCTGGAAATATGTCTGAAGGTGACTCTGAAGGCTGCCCTTCAATTTTGTCGGTGCGTGACTGTATTCTTTTTCCAGGAACTTTTTAAAGTAACGCACCTAATGGGGGCGGAAGCATGGGACTTTCTTCTGAAATGCACAGCTCTGACACAGAAGTGTGATGCTCTCACCAGCAAAGATCTTGACGTTGGACGGTAGGCCAGTTGTGCATGCACACCGATTTAGGCTCCACTCAGGCAGCTCTTGTGGCCTCGTGCTACGTCTAATGCACACATCTAGGCTGCGCAGCGCTTTCTCTTCAAAAAATTCGTATGGCAATGGGTTCTGCAAATTTCGGTTTGGGGTGTCTGTGAAAATGGCTCTCAGTGAGGATGAACCAGGAAGTGTAAGCCCCCGTGGAACCAGCAAGCATGCACACCACTTATCAAGCATGGACGCTTGCAAGTCAGAAGATGACGTGCACTCTCCACCGGACAAGGTGCTTGGCAGCGGCTTGCCTACTTCAGCGTTTTTACGGAAACGGGTACCTCAGGCTCTGCGGGCTGACAGGGATGTAAATAAACGCAGCCGTGGCCGCCCTCGAAAGATTCCAGTCAAGATTCACCGAGCTGCATCAGAACCTGAAGACGCGTCTGAGGCTTCACCAACCAGGCACATGCATACCGGTTTGTCAACACCTACCAGTGATGCATTTCGGTGGCTTCCAGAGGCAGATTCTTCTGCTTATGCAGAAGGATGCCGTTCATTGCTTCATTCAGCAATAGGAGAAAAGGTGGAAAACTCACCCCTTCAGCCGGAGGAAGACAACAATGTGGAAGGAGGAAATGGCTTACTCGAAGCAAGCATCAGTGAACAGAGACGCTTGCTAGCGTCTTTTATGCGCACAGCTCCTCCTGTTGTTTCCACCCATGATAGCTTTTGCTTACCAGCTACGGGGAAGGCTGCAACGCCGTCTCCGGAGCTGCGACTTGCACTGGGTGGGAAGCCCAGCAATAACATGCTAATGCTAACGACCCACTATGCGTTCATGGCGCAGTTCATGCAATGCTGCATGCTTGTGGAAGTTCAACGATCCCTCTTGAGGATTGCCGAGGAGTTCAAGACACTCTGGCCCTCAAATAGAGACCTTCGAGAAAGTTCTTTCCAACCAGGAAGCGGAGGCATGGACCCTGCAGCTCGAGCCTGCTTTGACTCACTTGTTCGCAGCAGCAACGTTCACATGCAGTTCGTACAGGTTATTGTGGAGCAGCTGCAGAACCAGACCAGCGGCGCCCCTGTTCCGTGTGCCTCCGAAAGGCAGCCCGCTCCGTTGAAGCTTAACGAACACTTCAGTGCTACAATGCAGCAGCTGCAGATTCAGCACATGCGAGATCGCCTGTTGTTCGCCTCACCCGAGCAAGCACCAGCTATAGCTAGTGAAGTCATAGAAGCGCTCCGGGATATGGCTGAGCATGTGGAGCAACGCCCGAACGCTCTGCCCGAGGGGCTAGAAACAGCGCGGAGAGCAGATGATGGAGGTCCACAGAGTACGTCCACCGTTGCGAACTCATACGACACTTGACCTTGCTGGCCCTATGCAGAGTTCTTTGTTGAAGCTTCAGCAGTGGGCCACCCAAATGGAGGGGCCATACCATTTCGCTAAATAATGTGGAGAGGCAAACGATTTCGAATTCGACCCGGTAGAGGCACCTGTACTTTGGTAGCAAAAACCATTTTTGAAGTGCCACGGGCGTTAGAGCCACTGAACGGATGGCAGCAGCATGCGTTTGCGATTTTTTGTATGCAGCTCGTCTGGATTAAAGGCGTCGGAGGGGCATTGTAGGACTGCTATTGGGAATTTCTGCTACCCACCCGAGCGGCTTGGCATTGGACCGAAGCTGGAGTGCGTGTGCGTATGTGAGAAACCTAGAGTTTAGGGGAAGTATACCAACAATGAAATGAGGAGCCCGCGGTCCCAGCGAGATCCCAGGGCTATCACGGAAGCGAAGATCCGTCTTTTTTTGGCTCTGCTTTCACCCAGTACCTTCGACTACATGCTGGGGGCAAGCACTAGACTACAATTATTTTACGTGTCATGGTGGAGTCAGCACTTAGAGAGGAAAACACAACGTTTGTTGTTTGCCATAAACGAAGATTAAGGGATGAAAAGGGGGGGAGAAGGGGCGGCAAATTGGCTTTTATGTATCTGAGGGAGAAATCCAACCACCCTGGTGGGGTGGTTACGTCGATGCGGACCCAAGAACACATCGAAACAAGGCTTTGCTCGACTTCGCAGATCAGCAACAGCTGACTAACTGAACGCAGGAGAAATCAAGAGCTCAGAACACGTTTCTTAGCCGAGGTCCCGCGTCTGGACAGCCATCATGCCGTGTTGTCACTCCGCGAAGACCCTAATTGTGTTTCCGTTAAGATCGCCCTTGTCAAATTGTGCTGCATGCGCAAAAAGCACCCTGATGGTGTCATCGATAGACAATTTGGCCACCAACTGGCTTCCATTTGAAGCGAGAATCGCAACTGATTTGAAATTTGACGTGTAGTGTTGCAGCCGGATTCCTTACCCACTGCTGTCTTCGCTGCTTCAGCAGAAGCAAATGCAATGCACACCCGGCCTGTGTGCTCTCCCTGCATTATACCCCATAGAACAACAGTACTACTGTTTCATTCCTAGGCCAATAGTCACCACTAATTTGTTCCCTCCGAACCACTGTGGCTTGCTGGGGAGTAGCAACGGGCAACGGGTGAGTATTTTGGCAGATGAAAATGCCTACCTTGCTGTTAAGCATGATATCTGTGCGTAGAACGGTCCCCATACAGCTGAATGCTTCCTGAATTTCCACTGCTGGGAGATCCTTAGGGACCTGATTCACAAAGCCATCGTACGGAAAAAATGGATCCCATTTTAAGGACAACAGGAGCGTCCTTTGGCTGAACATTGTGCAGATGCAGCCTACTACGTGCTGCTGCAGCTAGCATTCGACACTGCTGTATTGCAGTCAGTGGTTGGAACTCACATTGGAAACGATCACCGTGAACTCCTTCCTCTGAGACAAACATACGCCAACGGAGCCGTCCGTTGGGGCGTTCGCTCCTCGAACTGGCAAGGCGCGCAGTCCCGGAGTTGGGGAGGACTGGTCTGGAGTTGTCTGTCTGTTCCATACAGCTTCCGGGGCATCCGAGTGCCCGCGCCGAACGGGAGCGGGCATTAGCTCCTCTTGCGAGGTGCCGTAATCATGCCCGTGCTCCCCTGCTGCATCTCTCCGATACGCTGACTCATAGTACTCAGTAGACGGAGGACACCTTGGACCGTATCCGTAGGGCACTGGCTTTGGCACGGGTCCACTTGGGTCGCCTACAATTTGCGGACTTCCCAAAGACCCAAAGGCCGGAAGACCTACTGAGTATGCCATAGGATCGCTTGGCGAGTGGTGGCCGTTTTGTCCCTCCACCTCGTCCGCTTGTCGAGAGCGCTTCCACACAGGTAGTGAAGGACCTGCGATAGTCACCGCACCGCATTCTGCAAGTTATCAATCGGGGCTTGCCCCGTGAACCAGTTAGCCTGTAAACGGAATAGCCAAGTAAACGTGGGGGCTGGATAATGCACCGCCGGGTCTTTTAAGCACAAAGACCTGCAGGTAGGCATGAGGCTATACCCGGTGGCACTGCGCGAGATTCTACGTATGGTCCAACCACTGGCCGTATTTGCGTGTATTCAAGTTCGCTGGGGCCACTTGGCCTTGGTGGCAAGGCGAAGGGTCTTGGAGCTGCGGCACACATCCACAACTGTTTACACGCTGAACTAGCGGAGCGAAAGCTGCGCTTTGCCTTGCGCTGATGCCAATAAAAGGCTCTGGAAAGGAATCTGCAGCCAGCTAATCTTTAAAAAATGCCATCCTTACGTCCGCCAGGGGCCCCTCCCATCGGCGGAGGCGGGGGGCGCACACCGTTCGGCGCCACTAAGTATCCTCCACCCAAGTGCCGCGGTCTTGGCCACCTTCCGTCCGTTCTAGGATTTCCAAGAGGTACAGGGAAAGGAGGGCGACCCACAGCGTAAGGAGGAGGAGGGGGCAGTCTGCCTGGGGGCCCCCGTACCAATGCAGGCAATGGACGCCCACCAGGAGCAGGCCTACCAGCAACGCTGTTGGCGGCTCCGGCGACCGGGACAAAAGAAGCCGCTGATCTGACAGCATATTCAGCTTGTAAAGCTGGTGGTGTTCGAAGCAGCGGTGCTTGCGTCGAGGGTGGTGGCAGAGAGGAAGAGCCTGTGACAGAAAGAAGAGCTGCAGCGTCCGAGAAAGTACAAAGCCACAACAAAACGCGCGCAACTTTAGCGCATACAGCAATACAAATTTCTCAGCAATGCACACTAGACTGCACCTGGAGGCCCGCCCTTAGGTTTGCGCTTTTTAAGCTGGCTTGAACCATCTTGCTGTTCTTGCCCGATTATCTCATCCAGACTCATGTCCAGCCGCGCTGAGACTTGTTCATCATATTCCATCGTGCCCAGACACCCTGTTTTTCTGATAGACGATATAAGTCAAACAGGCCAAGCGACCGCTAGCTGCTGAAACCAAAGCGGTGTGCACTCGTGCAGCACGGGGGTGCTGCGTTATGCCACATGCAACCGTGCCGCCTGTATACCTTAGCCACGGCGCTGCTCATGGCAGCAGTTCCCCCGAGTAGAGCTGGCCTGTCTTGTCGTCTGGTAAGCAATGGAGTGGTAAGAAAAAATGACGCTCGTCAGGAATGCCGATAAAGGTGCCATGTACAGCTGAAGCGGGAGGGCTTTCGTAACCCTAGTGCCTCAACGCCGGGTGCAGGAGGGCGGCTAATGACCACTACACACTAGGCGTGGCAAAAATGCAAAAACCGTCTCAGTCACTGGTTCCTCTTAACTCAGCAGCAAATCGCGCGGCACGACAACCTTTTCTCCGATGTAGGAGAAGCTGGGCTGTCCTAAACACTTCAAATACTCACTAGATGAAAAAAATGTACAACTGATGTAATTATATCATTTGAATGGTGCACAATTATCGTGCGGAAGGAAGTGGGGCGCCATTTTGTTGGCCAGCTTGCATGCGCAGGGGGACCCAGTCGAAAGTGTCTAGACTCGGCATTATGGACTCTACTTTATACCATTTTAATCAAGCAAAACTGGCCAGCCATTAATTTTATTAGGAAATGCCACCTTTCCTCATGCCATCAGCATTGACCCGGAAATGGAATTCCGTCAGCATTTTGCAGATCAGCCGCAGCAGGTTGTCGCTCATGACTCCACAGCAGCGGACCACTACGACGAAATCCAACCAAACGCAGCACCTAACTGGATAACGAGCTTGGAAGAGGAGCTAGACAAGAAGGTATTGGTCATTTTGCGCGATGGCAAGAACCTCATCGGTATTTTGCGGTCATTTGATCAATATGGCAACTTAATGCTTGAAGGGTGTGTCCAGCGGATTATTGTCAATGCGTGTTACAATGATATATACCAGGGAGTTATGATCATTAGGGGGGAGAACATCTTGCTATTCGGAGCTGTTGATGAATCGAAGCCGAGCGGGCTCGAGTCCCGACCTCTCTGGGAAGTCTTGGAGATGCATGAGGAGCAGGTATGAGGTTTGAGTACTTCGGTACATGCTATCTGGAACTGTTTTAGCTTCGGAAGGAGCGGCACCATTGAGTGTATATAGTGGTGTCCCTTGACGATCTAGCCGGCTGGCTGCGAACTGAGCGCTTGATCGAGCAATCGGCGCGTGCAGCAGGAACCCAAGAGTGCGCAGGTTTGCATGCCCTTGCACCACCTTGTGATTTGGCTTCCTCTGCCCTCAGGAACAACGTGAAAGCAGAAGACGACGCAACCTGCGGCACTTGGGTGACTTCCTCTATGGCTATGATCTACCCGATGAGTGAAACTTTCTCCCTTGTGCTAGGGACGTTAGGGACCAAGTGATCGCAGAACAATACTGCTGTCAAATAAACCCAGCACGCAGCTGCGCTTCTGTCTTTGGGTGCCGCCGAATTGAAGCTTCAGCAGCATCGTTGCGTGGTGAGCTAGTTGAATTTGGCTGGATTCAACAATATAGGAGATCTGCGCACAAAAGATTTTTTTGATGTAAGCCAGCTAGGAGCTGGTGGGTGCTCTGCTCGCTGCGACGAGCAGCGTGGAATGGATTCACGCCTAGGCCGGTTTGACGGCCTTCAATTCAGTTGCCGGCACTGCCCTGCTTCACAGAATGCCTACCAAGGCTGCGTGAGGTGAGCTGGCATGGCACGTTGGACGGCGCACGCCGTTGAGAAGTTCCACGTGCGTGCCTCTCTCTAGCTGTTATGGACGCATTTCGGGGCGTGTTCGAGCATTTTTTATTGATTAAGCAGCTGACTCCTAGCGGCCTGTTAGTGAGATGTGGTGGCAAACAACTAGTTGATTGCAGCATGTTGTGTATACCAGCCAACAGCCAGCTCGTCGCCTAGCTATCACGGAAGTAGCGCAGGGATCTGGACGTCTCAGGCGGCAACGAATGCATTCCATGCTCCAAGCGTAGCTGAAATGCATATCGCTAGTCTTTCAGGATATCTAATCCCTTTTTTAGAGGGGGGGGGATAAATATTAGAATATGCACGATGCTGCATTTGCGATTCACGATGCTGCATTTGCGATTCTGGCGATGACCATATCAACATAGTCGGCATCAAAGGCTTGATGACTGTTATTCCACTATGGGGCTTGGGCCATTCGTTATATTGTGTGGAATACTCGTTCATGTGAACGCGAAATGTGGTAGTGTAAATAGCCCAGGATTTGCTTTCCCCTCTGCACGAGGAGTTTCAGCATACAGCGCTTATTTGACAAGGATAACTTGTTCCGGTGGCCTCTGTTTCAACTGTTTCTTAACGAGGCAGAAAATTTCAAAGAGTTTCACCCACCAATGGACATGCATAGCTTGGCATAGCCTGTAGGCTAAGCGAACCGGAAGACGAAGCGTGTACTTGCGTATCCACATGCATTGCTATCTCTTTGTAGAGCTATTAAATATCCTCGGTTGTAGTTCCGAATGCCCAAGAGTCCACGAAGGAGTCATGCAGGGCTAATAAACTGTGCTTTCCGTTGCCATAGGGCACAGAATATGCTGGTCTGCGATTGGAGACCGAGTCTCGGCATGAACTGCGGCTGACCTCAGCCGCCGCACTTAGAATCAATCGCGACCCTAAATAGCATGTAAATAGTGTTGAGAAGGAATCATCTACTGTATGTTTACTTCGGACTTCTGGCCGGGAGCCAGTGGGGTGACAGTCACTTGCACGTAGGGGTTAGCAGGCCTGCTGGCCGCAGCGAGCATTTCACGTTGCATTGTAGTCATGCGTTCTGTTCCAGCATACTGCGCGCCTTCCTGAGTTTCCTGCATGGGTTGTTGCTGCTGCGCAGCCTGATCGGCCGCTGTGTACTCAGCCTGCTGCTGTTGTTGTTGTTCTTGGGGCACCTGAGGCGGTGGAGCCCCCATATGCTGTTGTGGGTATCCAGCTTGAGCAAGCACCTCGACTGTTCCGGCTGTAGCTTCTGTAACGTGGTCTACTCGTGGTGCGCACCAGGACGACATTGTGTAGCAAACACCACCAGGCTGGAAGCTTCCCTTGAATTGTTCTTTGCTTCCTTGGTAGTACAAAGGAAGAAGCTGCGGGTTCCCCATAGCTTCCTTCGGCACTGGGTGTTCAATCGTTCGCTGGACATGCACAGGGACTGGGACTTCTTTGTAGCGCGGCTCTATCTTTGGGCACAGATATTCTTGTACAATCTGAAGCTCAACAGGCACTGGGACGTTACGGTCAACGAGCTTTTCGACGGGGATTGGCCTGTAATGCGTCATAGGAACCTCAACTGGCTTTGGGATGTGTCTGTACTGGGGAGTCATCACGTTCCTGTAGGTGTGCTGTATGTGAGGCACTTCGACAACTTTCTCCATTTCAAATGGCCTCTGCACAACCTGCGTGTAGGTTTTCTCGACCACCTCCTCTTGTTTGACTTCCTCAGTAACCTCAATGGGCTGCTCGAACGCCACATCGCGATATTCCACCTCAGGGATCTCAATAAGCTTTTCCTTCACTACCTTTCGGGGAACTGGAATAACTCTTTCCTGCACTACAACGCGTGGCACTTCAATAATCTTCTCTTGGTATACATATTGAGGCACTTCAACGATCTTGTCAACCACCTGCATTAAGAGGTCAAAAACGAATAAAAAGCAATTTGATCAGAGACGTGGGCATAAAGAAAAGTGGTCGGGAACTGAGATTATGAAGTGCTGGATACGCTTATCAGTGTCCCTTTCGGAGAGATCACTCACCTTGACTTGCGGCACTTCAACTATCTTTTCCTGATATACCACTTTCGGGACATGCGTGACGCGTTCCTGGATGACGGGTTTGGGGACGTGAGTAATCTTTTCGTGCACAACAGCTTGGGGAACTTCAACGATGCGGTCTACGTACTGGACCTGAGGCACCTCTATGATACGTTCCTCTACTTTATGCTTCAAGACCTCCACAATGCGCTCCTGAAGCAAAACCAAAATACAGGATGCTGGTACAATTAGTCTCACAGAACGCTCCCGCCCCTACAAAGCCCCTTTTGCAAGGCTGTTTTTCACCCGCACATTGCAGACGTCCCACTAGCGATTTCGGTTCCTGCAGTCGAGACCATCCAAATACTTGTGTTCTACTGAATAGAAGCAAGTGTACATTAACTGTTCATAAAAGGTGAAATATTTGCGTGGCAGTGCCTGCCGTCAGAGCAAAAAAACTGAGTTCGCCATATCTTGAACAATAAACTTCAAACACGTACCTGAACAAGCGGCTCGAGATACCTTGGTTCCCCCTGTTGAGCAATAGTTCCAGAAACCAGACGACTTCCAGGAGGCAATTGCCCTGGTTGCTGCTGTTGTTCAGCCTGCTCGGCTTCGCCGTCGCCAGGGCAGCACGGCGCGCAGCATTCGCTGAAGGCCTTCATTTTGACGTACAATCTAGCTATCAAGTTAGTATTTCAGGATACAGTTTTGAGAAGAAGACCAAAAGCTGTGGGAAGGGCTGAATTCCAGGGCCAAATGCTTGAAGAATGCCGGAGGAAAGCTTGCGTGTCAGCCAACGGTCCGACTGGATGAGACCTGTCGGCACCAGCTGGTGGGATGGTCTAGCCCAACACAATGCTGTGTTGGTGAAGAATATTTATCTTGAGATCTTTTATAATCAGTTTGCCGAGAGAAAAACTTCCGCTCATCAATGCAGTGGAAAGGTGTGAAAGCACAGGCCCGGTCAGGGACTGCAATCAAACAGCCAAAATAGAAGCAGAAGGAAAGCAGAATCGATCGCGCTGATGAGCCATTCGTCACCAATAGATCGCCATCGACCAGCTGCTGCACTGGCCAGCTGTCGCCGCTGTGCAGGCCGATGCTGCAGCCGGACCGTGGCCTCTAGCGGCTCGAGAGCTCATCGGCTGCAGCAGGCTTTGCCTGGCGTGTCGGCAGCTGGCCCGGTTTGCACCATCCAGCCATAGAGTTTCTGGGCACATTTTCGACCTACCAATGCTTATTATTGGAAAATTTTCTCTACAACTTACAACAACACCCTTTATTTAGCCAATAACCTTCCTATTCCATCATTCTTGAAGAGCCCACCTGACCCAGGGTCGCGCGTGGCTCGATACCCAGGCAGCCGCAAGCCAGAGCGTGCCCTGTGGATGGACAGAGCCTCAACTCCTTTTCCCTCAGTTTAATCAATCAATACAAAATGTTCCCAGGCTGCAGCGATTGTTGCGCCCCTGGTGGGGAGGACAATCAAGCGCAGCAGCAGCAGCAGCAACAGCTGCCAGGCCAGCGCCAACAAGCCCAGCTGAATGTTCCCTCAAATGCTCACCTCCACGCAACAGCAGAGTCTGTGAGATCTGTCACCCTCGAAGAAAGGACTGAAAGAGATAAAGCTGTTGCCATTTCCGAGCAAACTGAGCGCCAATGGGTGAGCTGTCGAGGCATCCGGGTCGATCCGTAGCTCATTTGCTGCACACTGTGGGCAAAAATCGTGGGACTATCTAAATTTTAACACGGAGACAAATTTATGGTTTTGTCTGAAACGGGATGGAATATCAGTAGGGCAACTAGCCATCACACCCGGGCACGCGAAGAAGGACATTGGTCACACACTGCGGGTGGTGCGAAACACCAACGTTAAAATATAAGCTGCTTTTGGTGAACATAGCAGATTTGACGTTACCTGGTTTTTTTCTGTGCTTTGGTCCACGAATCTTCAGGTCGCCATCACTGCGTACCAGCCAGTTGACACAGTCGTGAAGACCGTAGAGGTCCCCGTTGTGAGAACAATCGAAACATACGTGCCAAAGGTAGTGGTGGAAGAGAAAATTGTCGAGGTCCCGAAGTTTGTACCAGAATACGTCGAAAAGGTAAGGACGCTCTCCCTAAGTTGGTCCCAGCATATGCCAATAGGCAGTGTAACCGCCCCTACGTTTGTACCAGAATACGCCGAAAAGGGGTTGTAACCGTCACTTTCATAGACAGAGTCGTGGCACAACGTAACTTGTTGTGGGCATGGAAGAATCTGTGAGTAAGACCAAACATGCTGTGGTCTAATTTACGCAGATTGTGGAAGTCCCTGAGGTCAAGGTGGTTGAGAAGATAGTTGAGCTCCCCCGCTACGAATATCAGTATAAGTATGTGCCCAAGATTGAGACACAGGAGAACATCATTCAGAGACCCAAATACGAGACCAAGTACGTGGAGAAAATTGTCGAAGTTCCGCAGGTCAAGGAGGTTGTTCGCTATCAGGATGTCGAAGAAGTTGAAGAGGTCATTAGGTGAGCGCATAGTGAGCAGTATTTGTACACGCATTTTACACGCATTCAGCCCACGCATACGCTCTGTTCTATGGCACTCGATTTTCCCTGCCTGATACGATACTTAACAGGTATGTTCCAAAAGGCCAGGTGGCTGAGGAAGAATGGGAAAAGCTCAAACAGAAGCACGAAGAAGAGGTCAAGATAGAGAGGGAGGCCAGAGAGGCCCAATACAAGGCTGAACAAGAGTACCAACAACTGATTGCAGAGGAACAGGCTGCTTATGAAGCTAAGCGCATGGGCATGCCTAGCGCTGGAGCTGCACCTATCCCTCCAGTAAGTTCTAAATAATGACTGGGAGAGGCAAGGTGGACGCATACAGCTTCTACGCGCAGCTGTGTCTTTGTTTCCACTAGGTTTTATTTATGATGGTTAAATGCGTTTGTATCTGGTTGAATTCCAGGCGCCTCGTTTGGAGCAAGTATTTAAGCCTAAGGTAGTGAAGACCGTCGAAATCCAAAAGCATGTCCCGGTCTCCGTAGATGTTCCTGTGCCTTACATGGTGCCGAAGCCTATTGTCGTCCCAGTTCAGGTGCCAGTTCTCAAGTTTAGGGACCATTTTGTCCCAGTCCCCGTGAGACGCCGTGTTGTCCCTCGCATCCGCTGGACAAACGATGTATACGAGGTTGAGTGCATTAAAGAGAAACCCTTCCTTCAGGTTCAGGATATTATCAAGCCTGTACCGTGCGACGTTGAAATCAAGGTGCACGAATTTGTCGAGAAAGCACAGCCAATCAACCCTGCGGAGCTTTCACAAGCAGACGTTCATGCAATGTGGATGAGAGTCAACGCGGATTTGGCGGAGAAGAGAAAAGAAGAGCTTGGCGAAAGGTACCCATATGTCCAACACCCCGAAGGCACCGTATTCGGCGAACCTGGAAGCAAGAGAACAGACGAAAGCGCAGAAGGAGCTGAAGTTAGCGACCCCGAAGCGCGTGAAGGCGTCGAACCTCTGGCACTGCATCCTGGTCACCCTCTGAACATGACATACCTCCAGAACCAGTGGATAAAGAAAGAAACTACAGCAACCCATGAAATGTATACTCCTGAGTGGTTTGAGGCTCACCAGAAGGCCTTGCACAACATGACGATGCAGTACCCGACGCAAGTTCAGCTGTCAGCTGAACAAGCTGCACGGATGCAGCAAGACTCTCAGACATTTGGCGAGGCACCGTGGCTTGAGGTTGATGAACATGGATTGCCGAAGCCGAAACCTCAGAAGACCGAAGAGGCTGCTAAATGCTGCAATGTCTGCTCAGCATCATGCGGAGGAAGCGGCAGTCCTTGCTGCACGTGCAGTGGAGACAATTAAACTGGCAACTAACACATAGTACATGCTTTTCCCCTTTTGCACAGCGTCAACATAGCGTACATGGCCCAAACATCGGCTTTGCAGAGTAGCCGATTGGAAATATGTGACTATGTCTTTTGTTGGCTGAGCCCTTTTTTACCCAGATGCCTCGCGTATCTATTCACTTCTCATGTTATGCAATTACTATCACTTCACTGTAGCTACAACGAGGCCTTATGCTTTCCACCGAGACTGACAATGTGGGAGATACTACAGCGCAGCTATCCATGCTTAACTTGGAAGCAGCTGAAGCTCTCTCGAAAGCTCGTGGCGCACCGTGTTTCTCAGCTGCCTGTTGGCAGTCATTTGTGCATGAGGCGGGGCGCCTTGTCAGCGCTCTAGGGATTTATAAACAGCAAATGCTGTGGATAAACACACGTTTTGTGGTGTTTCCAAAACTTGACCCATATACAATAAAATATTTATGATTTGAGGGCGTTTCAAGCTCTAATGAGGCAAAAGCAAAAGTTACTAGCCAGTTGCCTGCGTAACAAAATTTAGTTGAGGTTGCTGTTATCCCTCAAACAGGATTCAGTTTTTCAGGTATTTGCACAACCCAGAATCGTAGTATTGCCCAAAGGCCTCCTCCACCATGGCCTTGGTTAGCGATACGTCTTCGAGAGTATACTGGTGCTTTGATAGTTTATTGCGGGTTTTTTTATCTTCTTGGCAAAATTCAGCCATGCGCGAGCGTGCCTGTTCTGTCAGTGGTATTTTGAAGTGGTTGTAAATCTTGGACACTGTGCCCAAGGGATTTTCTATCAAGTCCTTATACTGAATATCCAGTATTTGATCCTTTAGATCCGGCCTTGAAGCACGGAAGTCCAATGCTCGGTTAATCATCGACGACATTGCTTCCAACTCAAGCTTCCCAAGCTCGGCGGGGTTGACTGAGTCAAGTAGCGACTGCTGGGCGCACCGGACCAAACTGGCCCAACTGGCAAGGGTGTCCTTCGGGTCTCTGTGAGCACGCATGCAGATACAACATCAGAGCCTCCATGAGTTGTAGAACCTTGTTGGTGAACAAGCTGATACACCCCAATGCCGGGGAAGCTCTCTGTACTGCAATCTTACCTGTGCATAAAGATAATCCTAGCATCTGGATAGGTATCGAACAATGCGTCGAGAGTAAAGAGGTGGAATGGCATCTTCAGAAGCCAGCGATCTGCGACGCGCTGGTACTGCAAATGCTGGAGGAAACGTTTGTGGAATCTGTAGGCATTCTTCATTTCCTGGAAGTCATTGGCGTACAGCCATTTCCTGTATGATGGTACGTTGAACTCAGTACAGATCGAGTAGCATCGGCCGCAGTGCTCCAGCATCACGAAATCCTCCTCTGGAAGCTCGGCGCTTTGTGCATGAATGCTGATCCATTCCTCAGACAGAGCTAACTGGCTGTCGAGCACTTCTTGAGCAAATTTGATCCTAGGATCCTGCAGGTACAAAAGGCAACAACACTGTCGGGGCGTACGTTGAGCGGAAAGAAATACATGCGGTAGAAATATGCAAAGGGCTACAGGTGAGTGGGTAATTCAGGTATGCATTCGCAAAGAGAGGCTTGTAGTGTGACTAACATGCTTCCATGACTCCGGGTCGTTGCTGAGACCTTTCTGGCAGTAATCACCATTGTTTCCGTAAGGAGCAATCATTTCACAATAACGAGCTGAGCGGTTCGATATGTCAGTTGCCATAATATTTTGAAGGAACGTCGTGCCTGTTCGGTTAAGACCAACAATTATCAATGGTTCCTTTATCTCTTGCTGCTCGATTTCCGGATGCTGGATTCTCATTTTCTCCATGTACATTAAGTTCATCAGCTGCTGGCGAACAGTTCGGAACATGGCCAACTTTCCACAAAACGACGGATTCGATTCCTGTAGGAGTGAGTCCTTCAAGATGTGCAGAGGGTTCATGAAGTAATCGTGATCTTCGCCAAGTGAATCTAATCCCGACATCCTCTTCGCATCCTCCAAGCATGCTTCAGGGTCTACCCGAATTGCCTTGGAATTTTTCGGGAAGAACCCTGACTGCACGCTGAGGAGAGCAACACACGAATACTACACACGTATATGTGCAATGCAAAAAACGGCCTCACTGGCATAAGCACACGGTGCCAAGCAAATGCGTACCTGTAAAGCAGGGAGTTTTTGAAAACATCCCTCTGATCTGGCCATTTGGCATCTGGTAGTTCCTCGAATATATTCTTGTTTTCTATGGGGAAATCATCAGTGCGCTGCTCTGAATCAAACCAGTATTTTCTCATAAACTGCATGAGAGGCACAAACTTGAAAACGGGAGATTCGGGTCCACGGGCTTTGACTGCAGCCAAGAATTCGTCAACGCTGGCACCTTTGTATGCCAACCCAAGCTCCTGACTCCAGACCTCCAGATGTTCCCTGGAAATATAAAGCAAGCATGCGAAATAACAGCTGAGTACGCTGAGCCTTAGCCCAGTACCCTTTTCAGTTTCCCCTGCCTATCATGAATATTCTATAGGGTTAAAGCTCACCTCGTTATGGCGCGCGGGTCAAATAGATGATAGATGAAGTGCTTAGGCTTTTCTAAAAATGATACACCGACCTGCAGTGCCACATGCGCATATACCATAGAAGGTGTCTCGTTGGGATTTATCATTGCCAATGACTTCCTTTCATATTTGCTGTGTAATCCACAGGACTGCTTACCAGCATTTCGCATATAATATCGACTGGAGTGAGGGGAGCAGCGGCACATCCGACTGGGAAAATTCCCTCTTGAATAGTGGACACCATGAGAGCAGTCGCATAGTCAGTCCGATTCGTGTAGCCGGTAGAGTACGCAACGTAGGTATTCGGCAAGCGGTATATGAACACAGGTAACCCCTTATCCCTGGCGCTGCACAAGACCAGTTCAGCTGCCCACTTTGACCAAGGATAACCCATTCGCAGCGGGGGGTAGAATGCATCCATTTCCTCTACAGTAGGCCTGCTGTCTTCGGTGATACGGTAGTCCCTGTATGCCCCAGTAAATTCACAAAAGAACGCTGGGAACTGTCCCAGAGTAGACGCAAAGTGCAATGGCTTCAACCTATTTCTTGTGCAAAAATTGACGATTCCTAGGATGCAGAGAACATTTGAGGAGCGCAGTCGGGCATAGTTGCTGAGTAGATTAACATCCCCTCCAGTGTGGTAAACAACGTCAACTGTTTTGGAGAGCTCTTCTATCTGCTCTTCTTCAAGACCCAAATTGGGGAGGGTGAAATCACCAGGAATAGGGCGAATTCGACTGCAATACTCTTCCTTCCAGCATTTGGCTTCCTTGCACGCCTGCCGAATCCGATCAAGAGCGTGATTCGCATCTCTGGCACGAACAATGCACACAACCTCCACGTCTTTGGTTGCTTCTAGTAGAACAGAAAGCTGGATCCGTCCAACAAATCCGGTGGCTCCCGTTAGTAGAGCAATTCGGTAGTTATCAGGCGAGGTAGGTGGCTCAATAGTCTGCACATCGAATGTCAATTGGCTCGTTAGTGATTCTACGTCTTCTGTTGGGTGTGGCACCCGGACCGCCAGTCGAGGCTTCCTTCTGACTGCAGCTGTTGCTTCAGCACGGCTGGCATATGCGTCTCGAAGCTCCTCCCATGCTACATTTAGCCGGTCGAAATCCTCCGAAACAGAAATCTCCAGTTTTTCCAGTGCACTCACAATATCTTCGACAGCGGCCATCTCGCTGAGAGATCCAAATGATGCAGTTAACGAGTCTACATACAAGGCATACCGTTCTGCTGGGACAAGCACAGACATCAGCCACTGGTCGATGGTCATTTGCAGGATGTCCACCAGTGCCCCTCTCGCACCAGATGTGCCGTCGGGCGATTTGGCCCTGTTCAGAATATACTCCGCAATGTCTTCGACGCTGGGATTCTCGAACATTAGATTTTGGGGAAGCTTTACCCCAGTTTTCTCTGCAACTGAGTTTCGGAATTCCACTGCACCGAGGGAATCAAGTCCTAGGTCAATAAGCGGGGTTGCAGCATTCGGCTTTTCAGTTGATCCAGAAACAGCCTGTGCAACTTCAACAAGGATTTCAACGAGGGACTCCTTGCTAATTGAATTCAGGTCAATAGTGGTGCTAAATGTAACTGCAGTGACCGTGGAAACATCTGAGAAAAAGGGTGGCGGGTCGAAAGCGTAGCGCCTCAAGAACTTGCGCCACATCAATGCCTGGGCACAGATAACGGCTTGTTGGGGATTCTTCAACACGTCTAAGAGAACCCTAGTGCCCAATTCATTGCTTATCCCCATCATACCAGCCTTGTCAATGTGTTGCCGCAACCCGGCAGCCATTCCCTGCTCGACCCACGGACCCCATTGGACGCTCTGTCCACACAACCCTATAGACCGTCGCCAAGACGCAAGCGAGTCAAGGCAGGAGTTGGCCGCCGCATAGTTTGCTTGGCCAAAGTTTCCCAAAAGCGCTGCAACTGAAGAGAACATCAAGAAGATCTCAAGGTCCTTGTTCAAGTCTAACTCTTCGCACACCTCATGCAAATTCCAAGCACCCACCACCTTTGGAGCGTAAACCTTCTCAATCGACGCCTTGTCTTGCTCTGCGAGGGCTTTGTCATCAGTCACCCCTGCTGCATGGAATATGCCGCGAATGGGAGGCCAATCATCGGACTGAAGCTCCTTAAATGCTTTTAGTACGTCTTCCTTCTTGCTTATGTCGCACTTCATGTGCCTGACTTGGATATTCGGCTCAGCACTCAAGAGATACTGCCAAATCTCTCCCTCCTTAAGCTCCGCTGATGGCTCTCCAGATCGCGAAAGTAGTGCAATGCGCCGTGCACCTTCCTCCACGAGCATCTTGCACACAACAAGTCCAAGGGCTCCGTGACCACCAGAAATAACGTACGTCTTTTCGGCCTCGCCAGTGCTTCTGAGTGCCGTCGGTGACACAGGCTCTTCAGCAGATCCTTCTGTGCTGTGTGCTGTATTGTTCGGCTGGAGGGCACTGCGCATCCGAATGACAACCTTTCCAATGTGCTGGGCTCTCTGAAGGAACCGGAATGCAGCTACTCCCCCTTCAACGGGGTCCTCCATGTCAAATACCTTCAGTGGAAGGCTGCTCAGCTGACCACTTTCCACGCGCTCCCGGATCCTATCAAGCATGCTGCCAAACCAAGCAGGATCCTCCTCCATCATAGTGTCTACAGCGATGGTCTCGTAATAAACATCTGGACGGGCTTCCTTCATCTGCTCATGTGTCCAAATGCCTCTCTTGCCCAACTCCATGAAACGCCCATTTGGCCCTAGGAGCTTGAGGGATTCCGGGATGTAATCGTCCACGAGCGTGTTCAGTACCACATCTATGTGTCCATCCGGACCTAGGAATTCGCGCATATCCTTTGCAAACTCTGCTGCATCACGGCTAGTGCTTATGTATTCAACCCCTAAAGACCTAGCATACTCAGCCTTGCGGCCGCCGCTGCAAGTCCCATAAACAATTGCGCCTACCCGTTGGCAATATTGAATTGCGGTTATACCTACACCTCCAGTGACCGCATGTATCAGTACTCTCTCCCCTGCTTTCACTTTGGCCAAATCCCCCAAAGAATATTCAACAGTAGACGCAACGACGGGAAGGGCAGCTGCTTCTTCAAATGAGAAACCAGCAGGCATCAACCGTATCAGCTCAGCAGATGTGATGGCAAAACTCCTTAAGCACCCTGGAACTATCCCGTATACGCAGTCACCTACTTTAAACCTGCTTTCGCCAGGCCCAACGCGCACCACGGTACCCGCACAGTCTGCTCCCGGCAAGCCCGGGTCCCCTGGATATAACCCCATAACGTTGAGCACGTCGCGGAAGTTCAAACCAACGGAGCGAATTCGCACTTCAACACATCCTTCAGGCGGGTCGGGCCTTGCTGCAGCAGGCAGGGGGCGTAGCTTTAGCATGCTCAAGGCTCCCCGGTTACCCATAAATAGTTCAACTGGACCACGACACTCGACGTGCGATTTCATCAGACGAGGGACATACTGTACGTTGTTGCGGAAGCATATCTCGACTTCGGGAGGAGAGTCATCATCGGGTATAGCCTGAACAATCATATGGGCAATCGCTGAGGGATCCTTCGCTGCTTCTGGAGGTATGTCAAGACACCCAAGGTGTACCGGCCTTCCTATTATGTTCTCAACTTCAAGTCGAGCAGACCGGCAAAACCCCCAGACACCACCATGAACTGGGTTGACAACAGTATCGTCTTCCGTGGCCTGAACGTGCCCTGTAGTAAGGATAAAGGTAGGGGGGATCTCAACATGAACTGGGGCTTGCGCCAAAGCCTTAGATATTGTCAGACAATCGTCAATGCAGTCGACCTCCGTTCGCACTTTATCCAGGGCACCCATATAAACGATTCCGCTGAACACTTTGCCCTCAGTTCCCTTTTGGTCTAATGTACCTTGGAGTGCCTCCACTGAGGCCATCTGGAAAGGTGTTGAACTGGTACTTTCCTTTATACCTTCCACAAAATCTTCTGGGCAGTTGAGTAACAAGATGGGAGCAGCTCTCCTAGGGTGAGAATCAGATTGTGGAGATGTCGTACGGGTCTCGATGTCATCTTGCTGGCCGCCGCTGTGTCCAGGAGAGCTCTCGGTGCTGTTTCGGGTGGATGCAGCTGCCTTTATTTCTGCGTCAGGAAAGCGTTGGCGCCACATGATTTCCCATAGGAAATTCCTTGGGATGGAGGCACGCTGCGACATGTCCACAACACGTAATGTCAGATCATCCAGCACTGCGTAAGGTCTCCCTTTGCCTCCATATATTGTAAGGTCTAGGACAGCGGTGTTCGCATCCTTCTTCTTTAGGACAGCGTGGCTCCAAACAACAACGTCCGGTGGCAGTCTGGCCATTGTCGCTTTGCGAATGCCCACAGGAACCATAGGACGAGTTGGTTGAAGGTCATCAAGCAATAGTGAGGCGGACTGGATGGCACCATCCAATACGGCTGGATGGAAGCGGAAATTCCTTTCGAATGGTAGAGAAGGTTGTTGAACTTGAAGCCTGCAGATCGCTTCTGTTTCACCCCTGTAGGCCTCCCGTATAGTCTGGAACCTCTTCTTGTATTGGAGCCCGGACAACGCCATTGCACTGTAGATTTCCTCAGGGGGAACAGCCTGCGGCATCCGTTTTTTAGCTTCATCCAGGAAACCCCATCCTTCAGATAAATCGAAGACGGTGTCAGCTGGAGCAAGCGTAGCAGAAGCCCGACAATGAACATACATTTCATCATCTTCCTCCAGTTGGCTTCTAACCTGAACTTCATCTTTATTAACAATGGCAATTACCGCCACGCTTGGGTCATGCCCTTTTTGTGCACGTTCTGGATCAACGAGCATCATCGGACGATCGAATTCTACATCCGTTAGCACTGTCGCGGTGCTCGGAATCTTGCCATCATAGTGCATAAATGCTGCGCTGCTCATGATCTCCAAGAAACCAGCACCAGGCATGATGGGAATTTGGCTTACAACGTGATCTCTCAAGAGATCTAGCGCGTGGGCATCCAAGACGGTGGTTGCGGTGGCCTGAGTGGTGCTTTCGCTTTGCACGCTATCCACAAGCGGGGTCGAGAGCTTGAACCATGGGAATGCTTGCCGTTTCCATTCATGGTGGCGTTGTTCCTTCGATAAGAGTGCGTTGACGCTGTTGGAAACTTGTTCCATATCTGGATTCTTTGGATCAAGAAGTGAAACGCAAAGAACTTCAGACGCCTTTAGGGACTGCTGAGCCATGGTAATGAGCGTTGGCATGGGGCCAACCTCTACAATTATTGACACATCAGATTCCACCACTTCCCGGAGGGCTTGCATGTACTTCACGGGACGCGTAATTTGGTGAGCCCAGTAATCAACAGTGCACAATTCGGCAGTCGCCTTGGTGCCCAATGCTGTCGAAATGAATGCAACCGTTGGCTGGCTAAGCTTAACCCCTGCAAGCGCCTCGCTGAATGGCTTAACTGCGTCAGCAACTAAGCTGCTGTGGAAGGCGTGGGTAGTGTTAAGCCTTTTAAATCGTTCACCAAGGCCCAGCTTCTGAATGACCTTTATGACATGCGACTCCTCACCAGCCAGCACAATGCTCCTAGGCCCATTAATGACTGACACTTCGGCCGTCCTAGCAGACTCGCCAAGACTTTCAATAGCCTTCTGCGCATCTTCCTGCGTGCAGCGGCATGCAACCATAACGCCTCCGCGAGGGTCAAGATCCTGCATTATCCGTCCTCTCTCCACCATTAGATGGAGAGCATCTTCCAAACTCATAATGCCCGCTGCAACAGCTGCAGCATACTCTCCGATGCTGTGGCCCAAGACAACATCAGGCTCGAGACCCTTGCTCCTTGCAAGACATAGAAGGGAATATTCCACTGCAAATATCGCAGTTTGTGCGTATATTGCTTGGTCCAGAAGTGGGGAGTCCCGCGGCATCTCCTTGGTTGGATAAACAGCCTCTATCAACGGCACTGGAAGCTTCCGCTCAAGAATGCGGCTACATTCGTCCAGCGCCTCCCGGAAGACGGGCTCATTCTCATACAGTTCTTTCCCCATGTTTTCATACTGGCTACCCTGTCCTGTGAAGAAAAATGCAACTTTTCGCTTACCCACACCCTGGGTGACGGCTGCCTTCCCCACTTTTCCAACGTATTCTTCTAGCACGACATGGGCATTAGCTCCTCCAAACCCGAAGGAGCTAGTCCCTGCAAGCACTTTCGCCTTGTTGGCAGCAGGTTCCAATGGAACAACCGAATTTGGCAACACGAGAGGGAATCCTTCAATGTCCATGAAGGGATTTGGGTTCGAGTAGTGTAGGTTGGGAGGTACAGCACGATGTGCAAGGCAGACTAGGACCTTTAAGACATTTGCAATTCCAGCGCCACCTTCCAAGTGACCAATGTAGGACTTGAGGGCACCAACTATCAGAGGATTGCTGTCGCTTCTATTTACTCCATAAACAGCACGGATAGCCCCCATTTCAATTGGGTCTCCAAGAGAAGTGCCTGTACCGTGAGATTCAATAAACCGGACATCTCTTGGGTTCGCGTTTGCGTGTCGAAGGGCAAGCTTCATGCATTCTTGCTGCATAGGGCCATACGGAGCAGTAAGACTAGCGCTACGGCCATTGTGACTGACAGCTGTTCCTTTCAGCACAGCCAATATCTTTTGTCCTTGGGACTCGGCGTCCTGTAGTGGTCTCAGAACCACTGCACCTGCTCCCTCTCCTCGCACGTAGCCATTAGCGGCTGCGTCAAATGTAGCACAGCGACATTCTGGAGAAAGCATGCGTGCCTTGCAAAACGCGAGGAACAACTGTGGAGACAGCATCAAGTTAATCCCAGCCACCAATGCACCAGTGCAGTAGCCGAGCCTGATTCCTTGAAATGCGGAGTCCATTGCCACAAGTGAGGAGGAGCATGCAGTGTCAATCGTCATGCTGGGCCCATTGATCCCAAACACGTATGAGACTCGATTTGAAACCAGACAGCCAGAGCCACCAGGCCCTGAATAACTGCTGCTTTTAAACGGATCCGATTGCTGCTCGAGAAAGTGCCAATCCGAGTTGCAACAACCAATCCATACACCGAATGACTTTCCCACCAGTGTTTCGCGCGAGTAACCTGCTGAATAAAAGGCATCGTATGCCACTTCCAACGCCATGCGCTGTTGGGGGTCCATGTAGTTAACTTCCGCTGCAGAAAGGTTAAAAAATGCGTTGTCAAACATTTCGGCATTCTCCATAAATGCTGCCTTGCGCACGTACATCTTCCCTTTGGCATCTATTTCAGCGTCATAGAATAGATCTACATCGAAGCGAGTCAAGGGAATCTCGGAGACGCAGTCCTTTCCCCTGCACGCAAATCACGAACCAAGTGCTAGAAAGCCTACTCCAGTGCAGCAGACACAGGATACTATATATTTGCTGAAAACTGAAACGCAATGCAGCTGTGCTTGCTCCCTGCCTCGTGTATGAAGCCAGTGCTATCGTACCTCAGCAGCATCTCCCACAGCAGCTCAGGATTATCGCTGTTTCCTGGAAGCCTGCATGATGCGCCAATGACAGCAAGTCCGAGCGTTTGACCCAACGCAGACATTGCGGATGTCGGGGCATCTGCTGTCCCTGGAGAAATACTTCCCGATATCTGGTTTTGAATGTAGTTTATTATTGCCCCTATAGTAGGGTAATCGAAGAGAGTAGTTGCAGAGAGCTTTACTCCAAGCCTTTGGGCAAGTCCATTGCGTAGCTCCACTGCACCCAAAGAGTCTATACCCAACTCTTGCAAAGGAGAATCGAGCGGAGGAACTTCTGCTGCGCCGAGAACCTGCCTAGCTGTGTCAATAACGACCTTTGTGACATGTTCCTTTAGCTGCTCCGGGGTCATTGAACTGTACAGTTGACGCAGTGCAGCTGGAGTTGTGACGTCCAACTCTACATATTCGAAGAAGCGCGGCATCGTATCGAACTGCTCACTGTACTTCTTCCATCTAAATGCCTGACAGAGCACTGGCACCGGCATGTCACCTCCACGTAGGCAGTCTACAAGGACACGAACGCCGATATCGTTAGTTATTCCGCGAAGCCCAAGCTTTTCCACTTCCTGCCTCAACCCTGCTGCCATTCCCTGCTCGACCCATGGACCCCACTGGATGCTCTGAGCGCAGATCCCTAGAGACCGTCGCCAAGATGCAAGCGAGTCAAGGCAGGCATTGGCTGCCGCATAGTTTGCTTGGCCAAAGTTTCCCAAAAGCGCTGCAACTGAAGAGAACATCAAGAAGATTTCAAGGTCCTTGTTCAAGTCCAACTCTTCGCACACCTCATGCAAATTCCAAGCACCCACCACCTTTGGAGCGTAAACCTTCTCAATCGACGCCTTGTCTTGCTCTGCGAGGGCTTTGTCATCAGTCACCCCTGCTGCATGGAATATGCCGCGAATGGGAGGCCAATCATCGGACTGAAGCTCCTTAAATGCTTTTAGTACGTCTTCCTTCTTGCTGACGTTGCACTTTATGCTTTTGATGCGGATGTTTGGCGGAGTAGTCAACAGGTACTGCCAAATCTCTCCCTCCTTAAGCTCCGCTGATGGCTCTCCAGATCGCGAAAGTAGTGCAATGTGCCGTGCACCTTCCTCCACGAGCATCTTGCACACAACAAGTCCAAGGGCTCCGTGGCCACCTGTGATTACATAGGATTTTTGGAGAAAGGCCGTATGCACTTTCGGAGAAAGTGCGCTGGGTACCGCAAGAACCACCTTGCCAACATGCTGCGCCTTTTGAAGGAAACGGAACGCCGCAACCCCTCCGTCTTGGGGGTCGGTCATGTCGAAAACGGTTGCTGGAATAGGAGTAAGGTCTCCAGACTCTAGTCGCTGAGTCATACGATGCAGCTGAAGGGCAAACCAGCGAGGATTGTCCTCAATCATAAGATCTACAGCGACAGTTTCGTACTGAACGTCGGGTCGCGCCGCCTTCATCTGTTCGTGAGTCCAAATACCTCTTTTTCCTAGCTCAATAAAGGTGCCATTCTCCGACAGGAACGAAAGTGAAGCCGATATGAAGGGGTCCAGTAAGGAGTTGAGCACAACGTCGACCTTTCCATTTTTCCCTAGGTATTTTTGCATATCTTTAACAAAGACTTCTGGCTTGCGACTTGATGTCACAAACTGCACCCCCAGCTCCTTCACATACTTGGTCTTCGCTTCACTTCCGCAGGTCCCATAGACAATGGCCCCGACACGCTTGCAATGCTGAATGGCTACGAGACCGACACCTCCAGAAACGGCATGAATCAGAACCTTATCGCCTGCTTTGACTCTGGCAAGGTCCCCAAGTGCATGCTGAACAGTAGTTGCCACAACCGGAAGAGTTGCACCTTCAGCAAAAGATAAGCCTTCGGGCAGCTTCCACAGTAAATCTTCGCTCGTCACCGCGAAAGTCCTTAAACATCCAGGAACAATGCCGAATACGTTATCTCCAAGCTTCAACCGTTTCACCTCTGGACCCACTGCGACAACTGTCCCGGCACAGTCGGATCCTGGCGGCCCCGGATCCCCAGGATAAAGCCCCATTACGTTCAGGACATCGCGGAAATTGAGGCCAATGGCACGCACTCGGACCTCGACCATGTTTCCTTTCGGTTGTCTCCTGTGGCTGACTGCTTGTGCCCTCAGAACAAGACTAGCTATGGCTCCCCTGTCAGGAAGATGAAGTTCAACGGGTCCTCGAACACCTTTCTTCCACTTTGCAAGCCGGTGAACGAAAATGGAAAGCTCTTCAATTTGCGGCTCTGCTTGTAATTCATTCTCGTTTTCAAGGGGTGCGTCTTCATCAGTTATTCCCTGAGGACTTCTGGTGCACACAGCCAGTTCCGGCTCGTAGGGCTGTGCTTCTTGAAGTGTAGCCAATGCGTGCAAAGTTTGAGGTAAACTGGCAGTGTCGGCGATATCAACGCAGCCAAGTGGAATCAGCCTACCCAACTGAGCTGCCGTTTCTAAGCGCACTGCCCGTGCAAAACCCCAGACTCCTGCTTGGGAGCAGCCGCCACGGTGCCCTTCTGTGGTGAGCAGGCCCTTGGTTATAATCCAGATGGGCCTAAGCGCAGCTGTCTTGTCAGACATTATGGCCCGACGAGCAGCCTTGCATAGGATCGTAAGACCGGCAACAACGGAAGTGTCGCTTGCCGCATCCGTGGTTGCTGCAACAACAACAAGCTTGGAAACTTCGTCAGAAGATTCCCGTGCTTTGACAAGCATTGGAATAAGGTCTTCCACACTCGGACTGTTCACAAGGGTGCATTTGCAGGGCTTCATGCTCTCCTCTAGGCGAGTAAAGGTTTCATCCTTTTTGTCCCGGAAGTCAATCAAGATAACTTCCAAATTTGCATCTTCAGGAATATTCGGAAGTGTCTTAAACTTCTGCCACTGAGACTGCCACAGAAGCTCCCGAGGAACTTCAGCTGCTGGGACGGGGTCCACCGCCCTCATCGTAAGATGGGAAATACTAGCGACCCATTCCCCTCCTTCAGTCATAATTTCAATGTCCATCACTGCTTGACTTGCATCGCGCTTCACGAGAGCGACATGAGCAAGGAGAGCTTTGTGCACACCGTTCATAGATCCCATGGCTACCCGCTGAACCATGAAAGGAATCATGAGCCGGAAAGGACGAGGCTGAAGCGAATCCCTCTTTGCTGCTGCAAGATCATGTGACATCACCAAAGCTCCCACGGTTTGAAAAGTCCCATCCAGGACACAAGGGTGGAGCCGGTAGCCAGTTTCGCCGACTGCTATAGGGCCGGGTAGCTCCAGACGCAATTTTGCACTCGAAGGTCCGCACTCAATGGCCTTGACTACCCTGAATTTCGGACCGAGGACTAGCCCATTGTCTTTAATACGCTGATACATTTGCTCCACATCCACCGCTTGGCGATTCTTGTCTCCTTCAAAAATCTTTAGCAGTTCTGCAGGTGACCTTGTTTCTGCCTCTTGCTGCTCCTCTCTAATATAACGGCAGGAAACGTGGATAAAGGTTTCGTCGTCCTCTCCTCTAGAGCTAGATAGAGTCACTTGGCCTCCTGGGGATACAGTAACAAAGAGCCGCTGGGTATCATGCAAACCTTCTGTGACCGGCTTTTCGAGGAGCATAGGACGTTGGAATTCTACTTCCTCCAGCACTACGATCTTAGCGTGGTCTACCTCCACGGGGCAGATGCAGCCTGAGGGTTTGGAGCGCTTGCAGCTAACTGCGGCAGCCATCGTCTCCAAATACAAGGCTCCAGGCATCACAGGGCGTTCGTGAAGCTTGTGTTGTGCCATGATCTCGTAGTGCTCCCTTCTGACTTCTCCTTCGTAGACGATGTCACCGTTGTCCGTTTCTTGGACCCGAGCGACATGCGGGTGCAAGACTTGGCGTGTATTGAAGCTCTTCCGGGACCATGCTATCGGCTCTCTCCGCCTTGCAGTCGTTTCCAGCTGAACATACTCCTCAAGCACCGCGTGAGCGTTGGCACCGCCAAAGCCGAAAGAACTCACGGCCCCAAGCAGTTTTGTGGTGCCCGTGAGACCCATTGATGTTTTGGGGAAAACTACAGGCATGTCATCTAGCTCAATATATGAATTGAGCTTCTCAAAGTGAAGGTTTTGAGGGATCTCGCGGTGCCGAAGGCACAGCATAAGCTTTATTAGACCTGCTATTCCAGCAGCACCCTCCAAATGCCCAATATTACTCTTCAGGGCTCCAATAAACAATGGAGTTTCAGCAGTCCTTCCAAGCCCATAGACTGCACGAACGGCGCCCATCTCTATCGGGTCTCCAAGAGGAGTTCCTAAATAAAATCGCACAGAAAATTAAGCCATTGCTGTCAAAAGTACTTCCCCCCCCTTTTGAGCAACACGCTTGCACGGGAAAGCAAGTGGTGAAGCGGAATATTTAGAGAGGCTTGGCCACTAACCTGTCCCGTGCGCCTCCAGGAGAGTCACTTCGTGAGGCTGAACCCCTGCTTGTCCCAGGCATGCGACTATCACAGCTTGTTGGGCAGGACCGCTAGGAGCAGTCAAGCTTGCGCTCCTCCCTCCATGGTTCACAGCTGAACCTCTTAGGGTGGCGAAAACTGGATTTCCATCCTTCAAGGCTTCTTCGAGAGGGCGCAAGAAGACCATGCCAACACCCTCACCGCGCGCATAGCCATTCGCTCGCTGGTCAAATGAGCGACAGCGGCAGTCTGGGGAAATCATACGGGCCTTTGCAAAGCAAATAAATAGGTTCGGAGACAACATTATATTGACGCCTCCAACCAGAGCGCCTGTGCAACAGCCTTCAGATATTTTCGTAGCTGCGCTGTCCAACGCCACGAGGGACGAAGAGCAGGCAGTGTCGACTGTCAGCGACGGTCCCTTCAGACCAAAGACGTACGAGATCCTGTTGGAGATGATTGAAGGTGCTCCACCAGTCCCTGCTCGAGCATACAGCAAATACTCCATACCCCAGACGTGTAGGCAGGCTATTTGTTTATGTAATGTCCACTTTGTGGAGAGCAAAGGAGTTTGCATTGCTCACTGCCCTAAGGTTCGGGTAGGAGCGCGCACAGTTTCCCCAACCTGAGTCTGGAAGTCCGCATGACGCACCTGTAAAGGAGCCAGAGGGGAGCTCGAGCATGTGCCAATCCGAGTTACAGCAACCAACGAAGCAACCAATTTCCTGGTCAACCAAGTCCGTTTTCTCGAATCCAGCAGACCAAACAGCATCATATGCAACTTCCATCATGAGGCGCTGTTGAGGGTCCATCACTTGTGCCTCGATATTGCTAATGTTAAATAGCGAGTTGTCGAAATGGAAAGGCTGTTCAACCATAGCACCAAGCTTTGCATAAGTTGTATCAGGGTGGTCAGGATCACGATTGTAAAAGGCAAACATGTTCCACCTATCAAGCGAAATTTCATCCATGCAGTCTGTTCCTGCCTGAAGCATTTCCCAAAACCGCGCTGTAGTCGTTGAACCACCCGGCATGTGGCAAGCTGCTCCAACAATTGCAATTGTGCCCACTCTCCTTTCTGTTTTTGAAACCTTTCCGAAGCCGCTTGACAACCCAGCGGGATTATGGCCTGAAAACTGCTCGGCTATGGTTTTGTTGACATAGCCGATCATCGCCCCGACAGTTGGGTAGTCAAACATAGCAGTGGCTGGCAGCTTGATCCCGAGAGTGCTTGATAGAGAGTTTCTAAGCTCCACAGCGCCAATAGAGTCAATGCCTAATTCTTGCAGAGGCTGATCCATCGCCGGAGGCGTAGTAAGCCCCAGAGACGTCATGACAAGTTCGATAACCTTCTTCTCCACGAAGGCATGCCTTTCTTGGGAATTCATTGAACTTAAAATCGGAAGTGACGTCGGAGTAACCTGGAAGTCACGGGTGGCATTTTTGAGCAACGCAGGCACCCTGTCGTACCTGAGGACGACGGCACGAAACACGCAAGCGCCACGCAAATAGCTTAGTAGCCCAAGCCCAATCACATCTCGCAAACATATGCAGAAAGACTATAAGACTGACTCACCTCATCAGGAAGTTGCGCCATCTGAAGGACTGGCACATCAGGACACCGTAACGGTCTCCACTTCGCATAACGTCCTCGAGAACCCTTACTCCAAGGTCATCAGTGATTCCCCTCATGCCTGCTTTCTCCAAGAGGGGTTTAAGCCCAGCGGCCATGCCATGCTCGACCCACGGACCCCACTGGATGCTCTGTCCACACAACCCTATAGACCGTCGCCAAGACGCAAGCGAGTCAAGGCAGGAGTTGGCCGCCGCATAGTTTGCTTGGCCAAAGTTACCTAATGTTGCTGTAACGGACGAGAACATCAAGAAGATCTCAAGGTCCTTGTTCAAGTTCAACTCTTCGCACACCTCATGCAAATTCCAAGCACCCACCACCTTTGGAGCGTAAACCTTCTCAATCGACGCCTTGTCTTGCTCTGCGAGGGCTTTGTCATCAGTCACCCCTGCTGCATGGAATATGCCGCGAATGGGAGGCCAATCATCGGACTGAAGCTCCTTAAATGCTTTTAGTACGTCTTCCTTCTTGCTTATGTCGCACTTCATGTGCCTGACTTGGATATTCGGCTCAGCACTCAAGAGATACTGCCAAATCTCTCCCTCCTTAAGCTCCGCTGATGGCTCTCCAGATCGCGAAAGTAGTGCAATGCGCCGTGCACCTTCCTCCACGAGCATCTTGCACACAACAAGTCCAAGGGCTCCGTGACCACCAGAAATAACGTACGTCTTTTCGGCCTCGCCAGTGCTTCTGAGTGCCGTCGGTGACACAGGCTCTTCACCAAATCCCTCAGTGTTGTTTGCGGTATTGTTCGGCTGGAGGGCACTGCGCATCCGAATGACAACTTTTCCAATGTGCTGGGCCCTCTGAAGGAACCGGAATGCAGCTACTCCCCCTTCAACGGGGTCCTCCATGTCAAATACCTTCAGTGGAAGGCTGCTCAGCTGACCACTTTCCACGCGCTCCCGGATCCTATCAAGCATGCTGCCAAACCAAGCAGGATCCTCCTCCATCATAGTGTCTACAGCGATGGTCTCGTAATAAACATCTGGACGGGCTTCCTTCATCTGCTCATGCGTCCAAATGCCTCTCTTGCCCAACTCCATGAAACGCCCATTTGGCCCTAGGAGCTTGAGGGATTCCGGGATGTAATCGTCCACGAGCGTGTTCAGTACCACATCTATGTGTCCATCCGGACCTAGGAATTCGCGCATATCCTTTGCAAACTCTGCTGCATCACGGCTAGTGGTGATGTACTGGATTCCGGCCGCATTCAGATACTCTTCCTTAACTCCCCCACTGCACGTTGCATAAACCGTTGCCCCTACCCTTTGGCAGTGCTGGATGGCAATTAGTCCTACGCCGCCAGTTGCCGTGTGTATGAGGACCTTCTCCCCTGATTTTATGTCAGCCAGCTCTTCTAGGGCATAGGTTACCGTCGCTGCAGCCACCGGTAGTGCAGCTGCTTCTTCAAAAGAGCATGTGGCAGGCATCGGTCGCAACAACTCCGACGACGCCGTAACGAATGTTTTCAGGCACCCTTGAGCAATACCATATACGCTGTCACCAATCCTGAGGCCGGAGGCATTACTTCCAACTGCCACCACTGTACCTGCGCAGTCAGCTCCGGGTTGCCCTGGGTCCCCAGGATAAAGGCCCATGACATTCAACACATCTCGGAAATTTAGTCCGACTGCGCGTACACGAATACGGCACTGGCCGGGTTCCAACGAGCCAGGCTGCACAGGCGCTTGCGGACGAAGTGCCAAATTTGTCACTGCTCCGCGGTCAGGAAGATACAGTTCCAGTGGGCCACGCACGACTAAACCAGAGCGGCTAAGCCTAGGGAACAAAACTTGGAGACCAGAGCCTATATCAGCAGAACGGACCAGCATTTCTGATTCTTGGGGGTGAGCAAGGTGCTGATCCATGATTTCGTTAACTGCTCTAGTGATGTCCAATCCCTCTTCAACGTCGGCGCACCCGATAAAGTGCGAGACTCCACTAGCGTCCAACTCCAGGCGTACAGAACGCACAAGACCCCAGATTCCCGCGTTCTGTGGGTGAACACAATCGTACGTTGGGCCCTGAGCCCCACAGGTAAGAACCCACATGGGATGAAACTGAGCTGCCTTCTGGGCAGCCATGACTTTTGCTATTTCCAGGACTGAAGAAAGAATATCTTGAGGATTGCATGCCGATGTCAGTGCGAGAACAAATAGCATTTTCTCCGACGCGGCAGCTGAAGAAGCATCGGGCATTGACAAGGTACTAGCTATTGCCTCAGCTGTGGGCTGGGTGAGCCACACAACAGTGGCTTCCTCACTGTCGGAGAAGTCACTGCGTAGGGTCTCGTGGGTTCCAGTGCAGTCAAGGAAAACGATAGTTGGCCTTGTTGGTTCTGCTGTGCTGCAAGTGTCTGTAGAACAAGGTTCATTGTCCTCTGACTGAGGATTTCCATCTTCCTGAACCGGTTCTGGCGTGAGAGGGGTTTGCGCTTTGTTGCTATGCGGCGACAGCTGCCCAATACTATCACCTTCGGTTTCTGCTGTAGTCTGCGCCTCCAGCTTCGAGGCAGGAATCCATTCAGTGTACCACAAGAGATCTCGGGGAACTGCAGCAGATGGCTCCATATCAATCTGCCGGAAAGTGACCCCGCCGAAATCTGCCATTACCTTGCCGTCCGCTGTAAACAGCTGGGCATCGACGGTTGCTGCCGTTGAGGTCCGAGACAGAAGTGACACCCTAGCCCATACTTCCTTGTCTGCGCTCGCGCTTAGCATGGTGACGGATTCAATAGAAAATGGAATCATAGCCCTACGCTGCCCTTCCTCTGACAGTAATATGGCAGATAGCTGCAGGGCGCCGTCCATTACAGCGGGATGCAGTCGAAATCCACGTTCAAAATTTTTGGGGCTCACAGCTTGCAGCAGGCCAACAACAATATTTTCACCCTTGAAAGCACGTTTGATAGTGCGAAATCGTGGACCGTAAGACAAACCAATCTTCTGCAGCTCCGCGTAGGCCGTAGCCATATCAACCTCATCAGGACATGCTTTGAGAACGGCTTTGTTGTCGACATCTGGTAGCTCGATCGCACCAGTAAGAATCTGGGCGTGCGCGTGAACCCGCTCCTCTCCTTCGTCTACGTCCGATGTACTCATTAAGCGCACCTGGCCGTAAGAGTCGACAGCCACAGATATCGATACTTTTGATCCTGGTTGGAAGGTGAGCGGCTTCTCAAATACAAGCTGGGATAAGCACGCCGGGCTCGCCACTGTTCCCTTCTCTAGCACCTCCCTGGAAGCCACTGCCATGAGCTCCAACATTGACGTTGCGGGGAGCATGGGCTGGGCCTTGACCACATGATCAGCAAAAAGCAACTCTGCCTCTTCGCCTAGGCCTCCGACAAAGTCCACGCGACCATCGTCCCGAGTTTCCTTCCGGCCGAGCAATGGATGGCAAATATCTTTCCATGGGAAATATTTCCTGTTGAAGACGACAGATGCCGGTGTAGCACCCCTTGCTGCACATCGCATTTATAAACACATCATTGGCATACGCTGTTCTTAATGCGAAAATATCAACTCATAACTGCATGCGGGGGTCATTAACGCTTGTTTTGTAGCTTACCTGCAGCAGCAGCGACTGCGTCAATGGTTTCCAGCTTGACTCCTTCTGTATCCACCATGTTAATCCACTGCAGAGCACTATCTACATGATCCTTAAGGCAGCCTCTTCCCATTGAAGTAAGGGTGGGACGAGGCCCAATTTCTACCAACAAAGTGGCTCCGTTTGCCACGCACTGCTGGACGGCATCACAAAACCGAACTTTCTTGATGATGTGCTCAGCCCAGTAATCCGGTTGCCTAAGTGCCTCATCACACAATTGGCCTGTGACCGTTGAAATCATCTCAACATGCGGAGCATTTAGGTGTACTTGCTCCACTACCTTTTTGAAAGGTGAGCACGTTGACTCAACTAAGGGAGAGTGGAAAGCGTGAGAGACAGAGAGAAACTTTGCTCTGGATGAAGCTTCCATTTGCTCTAGAATTGCTTGTACATCCTTCCGTGGCCCAGCAAGTACAATGCTCTTCAGACCGTTGACGACAGCAACTGACGCTTTTCTTTGCTTCTCCCCATAAAAGGCGGCAATTGCCTTCTCACCCTGTTCTTCTGTGGCACGGACTGCCGCCATGACCCCATCATTTGAAGGCGTTTCTCCCATGATCTTTGCACGAGCGGCCACCAGTTGAAGGGCATCCTCAAGGGTGAAAACGCCCGCCACGCAAGCTGCTACGTATTCGCCGAGGCTGTGGCCAAGAACCATGTCAGGGAAGACGTTCTTTGACATCCATAACTCAGCCAGCGCATATTCAAATGCAAACAAAGCCAACTGGGATATGGTATTTCCAGCAAGAAGTTCCTTTGCCTCACTTTCCTTCTGTGGGGATGGATAGAGGATATCAATTATGGAAATGCCCAAAATTCCGACTACAATTTCGCTTGCCTTGATCAGACTCGAGCGGAACACCTCATTTTCCTCATACAATACCTTCCCCATGTTTACATATTGCGAACCCTGTCCAGTAAACATGAAGCAGATTTTCTGCCTGCTGACAGGCCGCCGGACCGACCGAAGGCTTGAGGGTACCTCCTCAAGAATTATGTGAGCATTGGCACCTCCAAACCCGAATGAACTCACGCCAGCAAGGAGTCGTTTTGATGGTCCGCTTGCCTTGAGCTGAACAATATCTGTGGGAAATTGAACAGGGAAATCGGAAACGTTTATGTGCTCATTAAGCTTCTTAAAGTGGATGTTAGGGGGAACAGTCCTGTTTTGCAATACTAGTACAGCCTTGATCAATCCTGCAATTCCTGATGATCCCTCGAGGTGGCCGATGTTGGTCTTTACAGCACCTAGTACAAGTGGAGCATCTTTGGGTCTCCCATTAGCGAAAACTCCCTTCAAAGCATGCACTTCGATGGGGTCTCCCAGTGCTGTACCGGTTCCATGAGCCTCCACATAAGCGATGTCATCCGGTTTAATACCTGCTCTAGCAATGGCGGAACGAACCACTTCAGCCTGGCTTGGGCCATTAGGTGCAATCAGACTGGCACTGCGGCCCACATGGTTGCAAGCAGTGCTTCGAATAACAGCCAAGACCTCCATCTTTGCTTCCTGTGCCTCATTTAAAGGGACAAGCATAGCCGCTGCCACGCCTTCACCTCGCGCATATCCATCTGCCGAAGCGTCGAATGTCTTGCACTTTCCATCAGGAGAGAGCATGCGCGCCTTGCAAAACGCGATGAACAAATGAGGCGTCAGCATTAAGTTGGCTCCAGCAACTAGAGCAGATTTGCAGTCACCCCGGATAACTTTTTCGAATGCAACATCGACTGCAACGAGGGACGAGGAGCAAGCAGTGTCAACAGCTACCGAAGGGCCCTTCAATCCATACACATACGACAGGCGGTTTGCAATGATACATCCAGCAGACCCAGTTCCGGAATAGGAAGAAATCGTGTCATCAGACATCAGGTACACCCAGTCGTGGTTACAAACTCCGACAAATACACCAATGTTGGCATTATGGAGGGATTCTTTGGTGTATCCTGAAGATATGAAGGTTTCATAGGAGACTTCAAGAAGGATTCGTTGCTGTGGGTCCATGGCCTTAACCTCTGGAGGGGTGATGTTAAACAAGGCATTGTCGAAATACTCTACATTGTCAATAAAGGCCGCACGCTTGACATAGGCCTTCCCCGGAAAGTCGAAGTCGTCGTTATACATCTCGTATACGCTCCACCTGCTTAGAGGAATATCCATCATGCAGTCTGTGCGGTCAAGCAGCATCTGCCACATGGCTTCAGGCGAGTCAGAACGGCCAGGCAGGCGGCAGCCAACGGAGACAACGGCCAGGCCATCATGCACAACAGCAACACGTCCCAACTGAAGGCCTGCACTACCGTCAGCGGGGCCCTTGTCTTCCCCCGTTGCTTCGAAGACGTATTCAGTGATTGCGTTCAATGTTGGGTAGTCGAATAAAGTAGTTGCGGAGAGCTTCATGCCCAGCTTTTTGGAGAGGAGGTTTCTGAACTCAACGGCGCCCAGTGAGTCTACACCGAGGTCTTGCAAAGGCTTGTCAAAAGAGGGAGCGGAGCTGCTGCCGAGAACCTGGCGTGCTGCTGCTGCCACCTGTGCCTTAATAAACTCCTTCCTCTCCGCTGCAGAGAGATGTTTCATAGTCATACCGGATGATTCCGGCAAATCGGCAGCCTCCTGTGGAACCCCCTCAAACAGCGGAGGGACAGTAACGTATCGAATAAAGAATGCCCTCCATTTGAATGCCTGGCAAGCTAAGACTGGGGGGCACTCTCGGTGAAGGAGAACATCGTGAAGCGTTCTAAATCCAAGCTCGTTCGTGATGCCCTTCATGCCATTCCTTGCCAGCTGTTGCCTCATTTCCACGGCCATGCCCTGCTCAATCCACGGCCCCCACTGAATCGACTGACAGCAAAGCCCTTTTCTTCTACGCCACCGTGCCAATGCATCCAGGCATGCGTTGGCTGAGGCATAGTTAGCCTGCGCGACATTTCCAATGAGAGAAGATATTGAAGAAAACAGAACAAAGAACTGAAGGTCTTTGTCGATTCCCTGCTCTTCACAGACTCGGTGGATGTTCCATGCACCTACGACCTTGCCATTGTAAACACGGCGAAGCCCTTCGACAGACTGACTATCTAGCAGTGAGTCAGCAAGAGCTCCTGCTGCATGGAAGATCCCTTTTATTGGCGCCACTGTTTTCTGTATCTTTTTGAAAACGCCGCGTACGCTTTCGTAGTTTGAGACGTCGCAGGAGAAAAAACTGACCTTGCAGTTTATATTCGATAGCCAGTCCCATTCAGGCACGTTGCCTGATGGAGGAGGAGCATCGCGCCGGGCTATCAAGACTATATTCCGAGCTCCTTCTTCGGCAAGCCAGCCAGCAACAACTAGCCCCAATGCGCCAAGGCCGCCCGTTATAACGATTGCTCCATCCTCTACTGGTTCAATTGAGCTGGCAAATTTGACAACGACCTTTCCAATGTGCTGGGCTCTCTGAAGGAACCGGAATGCAGCTACTCCCCCTTCAACGGGGTCCTCCATGTCAAATACCTTCAGTGGAAGGCTGCTCAGCTGACCACTTTCCACGCGCTCCCGGATCCTATCAAGCATGCCGCCAAACCAAGCAGGATCCTCCTCCATCATAGTGTCTACAGCGATGGTCTCGTAATAAACATCTGGACGGGCTTCCTTCATCTGCTCATGTGTCCAAATGCCTCTCTTGCCCAACTCCATGAAACGCCCATTTGGCCCTAGGAGCTTGAGGGATTCCGGGATGTAATCGTCCACGAGCGTGTTCAGTACCACATCTATGTGTCCATCCGGACCTAGGAATTCGCGCATATCCTTTGCAAACTCTGCTGCATCACGGCTAGTGGTGATGTACTGGATTCCGGCTGCCTTCAGATACTCTTCCTTAACTCCCCCACTGCACGTTGCATAAACCGTTGCCCCTACCCTTTGGCAGTGCTGGATGGCAATTAGTCCTACGCCGCCAGTTGCCGTGTGCACGAGGACCTTGTCACCTGCCTTTACTTGCGCCCGGTCGCCTAAGGCGTACTCTACCGTCACTGCTACCACCGGTAGTGCAGCAGACGCTTCAAAACCAAGAGAATCCGGAGCTCGGCGAACAAGGTTTGCATCAGTCGTTGCGTAGGTACGCAAGGCTCCTGGTGCTATGCCATACACGCGGTCTCCCACGCGTACATGCTCCACTTCATCCCCTACTGCCACCACGGTTCCAGAGAAGTCGGCACCTGGGGGCCCAGGGTCTCCAGGGTAAAGGTCCATAACGTTGAGCACGTCACGGAAGTTGAGACCAACTGCCCGCACGCGAACTTCAACCTGGTTGTGTTCTGGCGGCACCCTAGCTGCAAAGGCTTGCGGCCGTACAACCAAGTTTGAAATGGCGCCTCTTTCTGGCATGTACAGTTCGAGGGCTCCCCGGACAGCCAAATCACTTTTCTCGATCCGTGCCGCATACAAGGTGTTTCCCCGCAGCATCAGCTCGTTTTCATCCGATGTTGCCATACTGGAACGCAGGAAAGTCACCACGGCCTTGGCAACGTCATCATCTTTTTCTAGGGGGGCAATGTCCAGGCAACCAATCTGCGTCGTGCTGCCAGTGGAAACTTCAATCTCCAGTCGAGCTGCTTTAGCAAGCCCCCACAGTCCAGCGTGAGCAGGAAGGTCGGGCTGCGGAGGAGTTTGCTCCTCTTCTGTCGGAGCCTCCATAATGTCCTTAGTCAAGAACCACATGGGGGCAACAGTGACCCCATTATTTAGCAATGAAGCATATGCTTGCAGAAGACGAATTGCTGCGTGAGGCACGTCTAGGAAAGCATACTCGTCAGCAGTCAATGCCTCTACAAAGGCGATTGCCCTCCAGTTACCACTTGAGAGCAGGTCTTGGACTTTGGACCTTGTTGGGGGAATGTCTTCTACACTGAGTACTCTGCCATAGCCCTCTCCGCCTAGTGCATGCGAAAGTGCCTCCATAAGCTGCAAGCTACCTCCGAGGACCAGTACTGGCCCCTTGGTAGCTGCGTGATCTTGTGGATGAGACGTCAGCTCTGCCCGTTTCTCCCATCTAACCTTCCAAATAAGGTCTCGTGGGATACTTGCACCGACGCTCCCCCCAATATCAACGTTTCTAAGAGCAACTTTCTCAAGTGCGGCCACGACCTGCCAGTTGTCGTCAAAAATACGGACACTGACAACAGCCGATCGAGATCGGCATTCCAGCAGTTCCACATGCGCCCAGCAGCCTGCCTTAACCTCCAGCTTCCTCAGCCATATGCTGCCCGCCCCAACTGGGACCATAGATACGTGAGTTCCAGAAGCGTGCCTCCCAATGAGCGAAGCGGCAACCTGCAAAAAGACAGCAGAACGGGAGCGTAAGAAGCAGATCATTAGCCACGCACGAAAGGCGCAGCCTAAATCAGTGTGTATTACATCGCCAAGTACAACAAGTCAGCATATTGTGTTGTTTCTTACATGAAGTGCTCCATCAAGGAGCGCAGGATGCACTAGGAAGCCGCTCTCAAACGAGTCCTGTTTGCATCCCTCAGGTAGCATCAAGCGAGCCAGTGCCTCTGACTCCGATCGCGAAATACTATTTACTGAGCGGAAACGAGGTCCATATTGAAGACCTAAATCAAACAAGGATTCGTACAGCTGGTTAACTGAAACCGGCTGGTTGCACCGTGCTTGTAAATCCTTCAAAGATGGCAATGCTTCTTCTTTATTCTGTTCCCTGAGGACAACCCGAGCGCTGCAATGGACGTTTGTTTCATCATCCCACACGCTGCTCAGCTCAACACCCAGGTTCTTCATTACATGGCATCGAATAGTCATTTCAACATCTTGGGGGACAACCTGATCATCAGGCAGTCCCCATCGGCTCGACAAAAGAGACTGCGTGACTTCTTCCAAATCCGCTTTTAGCCGTATATCCTTCGAGCGTGGGTCGGCTGATGCTAGCTTCGGGGTGCTCTCCTTACTGCTGACAGGCGACACGAGCCACGCGCTTGGGGCAAGAGAAGGACTAGCCAATCCTGGTGTTGAGAAGCCGCGGGATTCACTGTCTGCCCGTGGTCTGCGGACATAAGCGTCATTAACTCTTCTTGGAGTCCGAACTGTGCGGGGGCTGAGCCTACCACAGTTGCGGTTGCCTGCTCTGGTGTTGAACTCGTAGGTGACACGCTGGGATCCAATCAGCATTGGCCTTTCAAAAAATGCATTTTCGAGTGCAACCGCTCCAGATGGGGTCTTCAGGTCGAGAGCAAATGCAGCGCTGGCAATAATTTCCGCCATCCCCATGCCAGGCATCATAGCTTTCCCGTTTACCATGTGGTCGGCAAACAGCGGCACCGCGCGACGAGGGAATGATGTCTCAAATAGGAATCCCCCGTCCCCCAGCTCTCGGTGCTTGCCAACAAAAGGGTGAGGAATCTGCACCCACGGGATGGGTTTTCGGCGGTAGAGCAATTCATCGTGTCCATGCAAGCCATGCTCCATTTCGAGCTGCTCACCAACTTTGTCAATAACTTTTAGGCATTTCTGAACGGGTGATGCTTGCCTGTCACTTGTATCTTCCTCGGCTGCTGGAAAGGCAAACACCCACTCAACATCCTTCGCCATTTCATCAACGCTCTGCTGGCCCATTCGAATCAGAGCTGCCCTACCGTTGATTTCCACGAGCAGTTTGCATCCGGCCGAAACAAGATTGCTGATGCATTGGTCGAACCGCACCGTCCGTATTAAGTGTCGGGTCCAGTAGTGGGCGCTAAGGACTTGTTCATCACAGAATTCCCCAGTTGTTGGGCATATCATCTTTATAGTGGGACGCGAAAGCTTCACACCACCGATGATCCGAGCCAGGGGAGTGACGACGTCTGACAGCAGAGGTGACGAAAAGCCTAAACGGTCAGGCAGATACTTGAATCGGCCGGCTATGTCGAGCTTCATCAACACGGATTCCAACTCCGACTGGACCCCAGTTAAGACCAATTGCTTTTGCCCGTAAACTAAAGACATAGCAACCGATGAAGTAGAGCCTGCTGCCCCTCCAGCCTCGGAAATAGCCATTTCCACGTCCTTTTCACCGACCCTACATGCTACGGCTACCGTATCAGCTGGAAGGAATGTCTCCACAAGTTTCGCCCTTTGGCACGCAACCCGTAGTCCGTCTTCCAAGCTCATCACCCCTGCAATGGCAGCTGCGACGAATTCACCAACACCTACACCCATGACAGCATCTGGCTTGACTCCCTGTGCAATTAGACTACGTCCTATGGCGTACTCGAACGCGAAAAGCGCAGGATCTGCAAAACGCGTCTGCCGCAGCCAGTGGTGAGTTTGTTGGCTGTGACCCCTCTCCGTGGCCTTCGGTGTGTCTTTCTCGGAAAAAAGAATGGAAAGAAGCGGAACGCTAACCAACCGCTTGAGTATATCGCCGCAGTCGTTGAGGGCTTTTGCAAAAGCCTGGTCGCTCTCGTAAAGTGCACGACATTTGTGCAAACCCTCCACTCCTTGGCAGCCAAACATAAAGCACACGAGTGTGGGCTTTTGGGCCCTACATGGACGCCTACCAACGCCAGGATGAGGAGTCTCCTGCAGCACCACGTGCGCGTTCGCGCCTCCGAAGCCGAAAGAGCTAACTCCGCCAATTCGCTGCTTCCCTGCTGCCGGTGTTATCGGAAGTGCGACGACAGGGCAGACGAACTTTGCACCCTTCAGGTCAATGTGCGGGTTCCAAGTTTTGAAATGTAAATTTGGAGGAATCTGCTCATGTTGAAGAGCCAGAGCTGCCTTAAGAAATCCTGCAATACCTGCTGCACCCTCAAGGTGTCCGATATTGGTCTTGACCGCACCTAAGAGGAGCGGAGAGTCCCTGCTGGATCTGAATACGGCCTTGAGAGCACCAATCTCGATCGGGTCACCCAGAGAAGTTCCTGTTCCGTGTGTTTCAACAAAAAGCACCTCATCCGGAGATACACCGGCGTTACGGAGGGCCGTCCGAATTATTCGCTCTTGCGAAGGGCCACTGGGCGCTGTTAGGCTAGCCGCGCGTCCTCCATGGTTAATTGCTGTCCCGCGGACGATACACAGAATACGGCTGTTGTCTTTCATAGCCTCCGTTTGTGGTTTAATGACAATTGCACCTAGCCCTTCCCCACGCACATATCCATTTGCACTAGCATCAAATGTCTTGCAGCGAGCATCCGGCGCCATCATACGAGCCTTGCAGAACGCCACTGTAACGTTCGGGGAAAGCATGAGGTTAACACCTGCCACCAAGGCAGAGGTGCAGCTTCCTGCCTTGAGCTCTTGAATGGCTAAATGCAGTGCTACAAGAGAAGAAGAGCATGCAGTATCAACTGTTAAGGACGGGCCCAGCATCCCAAGAGTGTACGACAGGCGGTTTGATAGAATGGAGGGGGCGTGGCTAGTCGCAGTGAAGCTGCTGATTCCCAGACCCATTTGGGCGCAGGTTTGCTGCCACTCATTGCAACAGCAACCTACAAACGTCCCAATGTTTGCCCGTAGCAAGCTGTCCTTATCAAAGCCGCTGTCGTGCAAGGCTTCGTAGCCGACCTCTAGCAGAAGTCTTTGCTGAGGGTCCATGCTTGATGCCTGCGCAAATAAGCCAGCACACCGAAAGGGAAGAAGTGAAAACTGCAATCCGCTCGCAGAGCCCGAGAGAAATAATTAGCGAGGAAAGCTTTGAACAGGGAGATCTTCACCTCGGCCAACGAAATCCTGAAGAATGACGCGTCAAAAAATTCGGCATTCTCTATAAAACCGCCTTCCCGTATGTACATTTTGCCTTCTGCATCTGGGTCTGGGTCAAAGTAGTCCTCCACATCCCATCTGCAACGTAACAAAGTAGAAGGCCGACAACGAGGGTTAATCCATGCCCCTGCATACTACTTTTGTAGCCGAGGAGATTACTCAGCTAATGCACCAACGACATGGTAGGAGGGGAAAGCAGCTTGGTGGCTGACCTTGACCGTGGGACCTCCACCATTGCGTCGACGCCGCACATGAGGGCATCCCAAAATGAACTTAGAGATGTGCTGCCTCCAGGCAGGTTGCAAGCGGCGCCTACAACAGCCATTGTCACTTCCGAGGTGTTAGTGTTAACAGTTAGGGCGTCCTCTCCACCCTTTCCCTCTATTTCCCGCACCAGGAAGTCAATGATGTCTTCCATCGTCGGATAATTGAACATTAACGTTGGCTCGATGTCGATGTTCAACTTTTCAGATACAAGCTCCGCCAGTTCCACGGCAGCAATGGAATCAACTCCTAATTCATGCAGCGGAGCCTGCATATCTGGCAGCTCGTCAACCTCTCCAAGCACGTTCTTCGCTGCGTCAATCACCGCTTCCCTCACGGTCTTGACCACAGCCTCATGAGTGGGTCCGGATTCTTCATGCCCCTTGTGTGTCGGTTCGGAACTCTGGTGAGTGGTAGGCTTGGTGGGAGCACTTGAAACGCCTCTCGTGGCGTTCGGAGCGCCTTCAGTTTGATGGGTATGATGGGTATATGTGTGGATAACGCCATCCAGTTTGCCTTCAAGTAGCTTATCGCGGGCAAGAGACCTTCGAAGCTTTCCACTGCTAGTCTTTGGTAGACTCCGGGGTCTAAGAAGCCACACTCTCTGCACGCTGAGGCCTGTAGAGCTAGCGATTGCTTTACAAATATTTTTCACAATTTGGTCATAGCTGGACCTATCGAAGAGTTGCCGACGGACGCGCGCCCAGACACCTCTCAAACCGTCTTCGACACGCAATTCGGCAGCTAAGCCCAAAACTTCGTTTGAATCCGCCTCAATTGCGAATGCCGCTACGCAGCCTGGCCGGATCTGCGGAACTTCTAAAACTGCCTCTTCGATGTCCGAAGGGTAATAATTCCGGCCCCTGATGATGATTATATCTTTGAACCGGCCAGTCACGTAGAGCTCTCCCTTGTGCATAAAGCCGCAGTCGCCAGTGCGAAGTCCAGTTGCTGGAGTGCTGTTCCCCTTTTCATCTTTTACAGAGACGCGAAATGTGCTTTCAGTCTGCTCTGGCCTGTTATAGTATCCTAGAGCAACGGATTCACTAAATGCAACGATTTCCCCGACGTGTCTATCCGGCAGTTCTCGATGGGTTTCAGGATCCATAATTTTAACTGCACGAAATGAAAGCAAAAGCACGTTCTGTGGATGTGGAAAACTTCATTGCTGTTTCTCGAATTCATAGAAGATTACAACAGACTTACCAGTGACACCTTGGAATGGAAAGCCGCAGCTGACGACATCCTGTACTTCGCCTGGAGGTTTCGCTGCTGCTTCTTCCGGCGTGAAGACTTCCACGATGCGCTCAGCTCGCAGCTTCAGAGCATTAACATAAAGAACACTGGCACTGGACTTCCAGTCCCCCTTTCCAGTTACAATGAGAGTGTGTTCAGCAAGACCGTATGCTGGAGCCACAGTCCGAGGCTGAATTCCCTTGGGAGCGAATTTCTGCAAAGGCATGAGAATGCAATACAGGTCCACTGCATAGTCAAAAGGCTCTTCATCGCCTGAATTCCGTCACTCATGCAACACCTGGCTTCATCGAAACGTGCAGATTGCCGCGTTTCCAGCATCCTGTGCTCACCTCAACAAATTGCTCCACAGTCTGCCTACGCACAGGCTCTGCACCAGACAAGATGCCTGTCACGTGGGAGAGGTCCAGCTGGTTATACACATTGTCAGGCATTTTACGCGTCACAAGTGCAAAGGCAAAATTAGGGGCCGCACTGCACACGCATTCATACTGGCTCAAGGCTTTCAGCCACACCCAAGGTCTCCGGATAAAGTCGATTGGAGACATTTGGTAAAGAGCGGCTCCGCAGAACATTGGACAGCACACAAAGCCTATGAGCCTGAAGAAGCGAACAATACGGATCAAGGGCTCAGCAATGCGTTAAGCGGCGGGCAGGAATAGCTTACGGCCGATTACACTTTGGCAAACAGCTGGGTGGGAGTTTTAATGTTGTCTTCTGGTTTAAAAGTGTCCATTGCACTCACCCCATATCGTGGTAAACTGGTAGCCAAGAGAACGCGCGAACTCTGTGGCCCCTTCGGGCCACAGAAAGTGCGTGCCTCCGTTTCCAAAAGTCCTCCAGGTCGAAAAAGTCATAGTCGCGGGACGAGAACTGTTCGTTGGGGTCTTTTGTTTCCAAATGGGTTGGGAACTCGAAGGAATGCCAGCACAAATGCATGTTGTGCAGCAAGGAGGCATGCGTCACCATGACGCCCTTGGGCTCAGACGTACTCCCCGATGTGAACTGCACATAGATCCAGCAACATGGTCACATCTCTACAACAAGAAGATCCAGGTTTCTACGTGTCCCAGCGCAGCGTTGTACCGCATGAACACCACTGTATTGATGCTCAACTATACTCTAACGTCAAGACTGAGACGTTTCTTTACTGTGTGCTTACTTGGAGAAACGCAATGGAGTGGGGATCTAGAGTCACAGGGGAGCGGCTCGCTGGAGCACTGCTCTTCTTGATGGAGTCAGTGCAGATCCACTCTATTTCCTTCCACCGTTTTTCCCGCGACACGACAGACATCGCCGCGGCCACGCGGCGATACGTCGTAGACGTAAGGGCCTTCTTTGTTCCAGCACTGTCTCCAATATCACAGAATCGAGGGATATCCGTCGTTCCTTTCGTGGGATCGGGGGGGTATACAGGGACAGCTGCAATGCCTGAAATAATGCAGCTGTAGAAGGCGACTATGAAATCTATTCCTGGAGGATAACACAAAATTATCCGATCATTCTGCTTGATTCCTATTTCATGCAGAAAGCCCGCTAGGGTATATATCTGATCAACTAGCTGTTTGTAGGTCCTTATTTCCGCAACATCTCCCTCTCCATTTAACCATACCACTGCCTCTGCGTCTGGTATTTCCGTTGCCCACTTCTCGAACGTTGTGGCAAAAGGATTGCCACGCAGCTTCTTCCACAATGCCTGAATGGGGGGACTCATAGGACGATTTGAGGGACTTGTTGCTTCCGACGTATCAGACTGAGTTGCGGTAGACGACTCCGCCAGCTTCCCCTTCGTTTCCACCATTTTCCAAGACATGCGCCGACGAGCTCGACAACTGACAGGGGAAACTAAATTAAGCGTGACTGTAGGGAGGGCCGAAGAGCGACCTTCTCAGAACACAAGCATCAAAGCTTCGGTCTAAAACACATTCCAACGGGCACTTATTGGATCTTTCCTAGACGGTCTCCCTGCGAAAATAGCGTTTGGCCGACAAAATCCCGGCAGAGTAGCACTCGTGCCAAGACCAGCGCAAGGAGACAATCCTGCGTGTGAGGCAACTCGCTAGTGTAAGGGCTCTAAGAGCTGGTGAGGAAAAGATTTGGATATATCTTCTAGTGTATATTAAGGAACGCCTTCCGCTGCACCCGAATGTTTCCTCAGAAACCTTCTTCTTCAGATGGTTTTCGACTGTGAAGTGTGACGCTCCTCAGCCACAGCTTCCTGCAGTACTAGGCAAACAAGTCCATTATTATGGAGATAGCGTAGGCAATTGCATTATTTTCATCTGTTGGATTTACCAGTTGTCTAACAGCCTATCCCGCGTGGAAGTTGCGGCTTCGCACGCTCGCCGTGCAAACGCAGGTGTTGCCGTCACGGAAGGGTTGAACTTTGCGATTAGACAGCCGATGAAGATTTTCCTTGCATAGCCAGTAGCTCCATAAAATACATGAAAAAGAAAATGAGCAGCCCACGAGGAAAGAGCAGGTTCAAGCGAAGTTGTTGGGCTCCGCAATGACTCGCCACAGCCGCTGTGTCGCAGCGCCAGAGACGGAAACAAACACCCTTCCCGGGGTCTCGGGTGGCAGTGAAGTAGACAGAAGAGGCCTAGGAGAATGTTAAGGGATATTTGCCTCACAATTACTAAGGCGGACCCTTTTTAACTCAAGGTGAGGTTAGAGTGTGCCGCTTCCGCCAGAAGGTGACCCACAGAGCACACCGCACGCGAGCAGGGAGACGTGCTTGTGTGAGACAGGTAGTCGGCGTCAGCAATGTTGCAAAGCTTGGGACTGGCACGAATGTGATGTTTATCTCTTTAATTCTGCAAAACACTGGTATTTTCTTCACGACAACTATATTTAAAGCAGTCGTATTTAGAAGGCGCCCAGTTCTCCCTGTGGCCCCACTGCCATCGAGCACTGGTCACGCTTGCAGATTTTCAGCCTTTCGTTCATGAAATAGTGCATAACAGTAGTTAAACCTAAAAACTAACATTTTGTGTGAGGCGAATCGGCTTTTTATATCCCTCTTCAGGTGAGGAGCCATTAATACATTCCGCCCATCTCCCCGTCCCCTTGCCGTTCACACTATGTGTCGGCCAAACAAGTAAACGGTTGCAGCCTTCACAGCTTCCCACCCAAGGTAGTTTGAGGCGCTAAACCGTTCAAATATCATGCTCATTTGTGTCCATGAGCCCCCTTCGTGCCCGGCATATCCTCCACTGTCCCCACGCGACTGGGTGTGTGCCTGGATGGCAGGAAATGATGGTAGGGCGGGAATTGTCATTTCAAGGTTTCTCCACACATTTAAACTGCACAGAATGCAAAGGTTTGCAGGCGGGGAGACGCACTGATGGGACTGTTTGAGCTGCAGCTACGCAGCAAGTTCCAACCCTGGCTAGCCATTGCGGCTAGCTGCAGAGACAGAGTCGCCTCTATAATTACAGCCCAATATGCGCCTTGGCCATGCAACGTTTGGCCGGAAATCCTAGGGTTTTGTTACCCGTAGTCGTTTGCGATCCCACAGCAGACGAGGCTGCGGCGAATTATCAGAGAAAAGGCATCTACCGACAAAAAGTCAAACTAAGATTGTACATAGTCCATCAACAATAGGTTGCCAGTCCTTGTAGTTAGAACCTTCTTTCTTAACCCCCAATATGCTGGTTGGATGATAATGCATACGCGGACTGCAGCGTGCCAGGGTGGTGAACCCATATGCGCAAACTAAGTGAAATAAAAGGTTTCATGAAAATCTTCGTTGCGAAGCAGCACAACAGATCCAACTTAAAATAAAGCATTATATCAGAAAGCACGTACAAATGTGGAAACGGGTAAAGGCGTCTTGATAACGGGCCTTTCCACAACTCAAATTCAGCTTTTTGCAGCTTGTGGCAATACATGGTAAGGTTGCGTGCGTGCTTCCTCCGAAGTTGCCTTTTGCCCTTCCCGTCCACCATACATCAATTCCCGACCCCAAAAATAGTTTACTGCGCTTGTAAGCACGCCGCCACGCAACAAATCGCTGAAGATGCACATCCTTTTCCACTTTTGCACGTTTCACTACCGGAAATCCAACTCAATTGCACAGTACCGCAGACGCTCCATAGTAGACTCGTCTATTCTAAAAGCTGGGCAACTAGATTGTATACCCATAGTTTAAATCACGTTATACATAATTCAAACCTCTTAAGGCACGGCAGGTATGCGAACGCAGGAAGGGAAACACGGACAGCTCGACATTGTTCAGTTGTGTGCCATCCGTTGTCTTATGACGTGTTAGCAGAAACAAAAACAGCAGGCGTCTCCAAGGGCAGTCAGCTTCAATTAATTAGACGTCTGCCACCCATCATCATTCATCAATCCAGCTAGCCTCAAGATCGAGTAGCTTTTACATCATCGAAAAAATCTGTAGTTCAAAACAAAACGACAGTGCTGTACTGTTAGTTTCGGTCACCATTCAGACTAATTCAAACTAACAACAAAGGCCTGATGGGCTCGTCCTTATGCTAGGGCTCACCATAGGTGCTGCGAAGCTAATCAGCAAGATGTCTGACTGTACAGTGAATAAAATGGTAAGTTGTACTGCCTTGAGCAGAGTGCTTAGAAGGCGTCAGCTTCTGAACTACTTGGCTGCATGGTACGTATGTTATCCTTTTCTATTTGCATCAAGCCCTTGCAGGAAAATGACCGATAGAGTAAGCGTGCATGCGCAGCCACCATTAAGCAACGTTTATACTTCACAACAATCTAAGAAGCCCTCCTGCAGATCCTTAAAATAAACCCTTTCGTCTGCATCTATTCAGACTCGCAAGGGGAATGTCACCACCCGAGTTAAGCGCAAAATTCTCTGAAAAATAAAACTGAAGTATCTAAACAGACCTTAGCCTGCTTGACTCGCTTGCATCCTCCCCCCTTGTGTTCTAAAATAGGGCAAGGAATAGCACTGTCTATAAGCTAAAGAGGGAGAAGATCAACCTCCTGCTGCAGGAGAAAAAAGCAGCAGTTGTTGCAGCCATCAAGACACGATTTAGCTGTACATGCGTGAATGTGGCTGGGGTACTCCCACAGGAACGGCCGATCCCCCGGCCTTGTTCCCTGTTCTGTGTCGACGGAATAGACCTACGAGGGCGGACTTTGCTGCCCTGCTAGACTTCTTCAATATCCTTCTTTTCTTCTCCATTCATTGTTGTCGTTACACAGCGTTCTGCAGCTACCTCCAAGCGCTGCACGTCGCTGACGAAGGCCTCAGCTGATGCAACGGCTTCCCAGGAGTCCACTGCATGCTTAGATTGCACGATAGAAGAGGAATAAGAAGCCTCAGATATGCCCCCCTCGTCCAATACCCCCGTCACAAGCCCTGCATGCGCCAATGCCGTTCTTAGAACCTCCCTGGGGTCTTTGCCAGCACAAGATGCTCCGTGCAGCACAAGCTGAAGAAGTCGCAGCATATATCGCATGCTTAACAGACACCAAAATCCCTTCATCTGACCCAAACAGTTCAATTGGTAAGCAGCAGCAGTAGACCGGAAGAGTAAGTATTAGCAGAAGGGAGATGGGAGAGGAGGTAGAGGCAGAGAGCACATGAATATGATGCTGCAAAAAGGCAATGAAGGTTAGCAAGCTGATGACAGTTGATGAATGATGAAATGGCGAGTCTGAGACTGACAAGGAGAGTTCTAGCATGCGACTCGAAAATTCCAGGAAACACGCGCTCTTCACCTGCAAACGCCGTCTCTGCTGCCTCCAAGAGGGCAGTCTGGTGAGCGAGTGGAACAGGAGTAGGATGCAGCAAGATAGATGTGGGTCTCTCGTCGTCTGTCGCGCCATCCCTAACTACTGCAGCGAAACAATGAGAGACAGAGAGCGAGAGGAGGGCACATCTTGATGCAGATGCCGCCGACTGCATTTCGTCTTTCTTGCCCCTGAATGCATACGGCCTGAGAATAACCCTACGACACGTCCCTGAAGCAAGCGGAACTGCAACAACAACTTAGGGATTGGGGTTTTTTACAGTTTCGTAGTCGGGTAGCTGCCTCCGCGAGACGCAGCAGGGGCACCATTCGGCCGACGGATGGAGGGGAGAAGACCCAAGCAGCATCTCTAGCTTCATTTTCGATTATAACTGGGGTCAACACACTGCGGGTTTGTTGAAAATGAGCCAGGAAGAGCAACGCAAGAGATTTTAGATGCGAAACCCCAAGAAACCGCCTTGTGCCCCTTACTTGCTGGTGCCTGCTCATGTTGAGCTGCGGTGTACAGACACCTTACAACTCCCTCATAACTCCAATCATGTTCCGACGAAGAACACAGCTAACGAAATCCTACTCCATATTTTAGGTGCGGTTTCTAAAGCAAACGCGAAACCACCCCTTCGTCACACTATACCATGCACACAGCGGGAGTATATGCTGGCTGCCACTGTAGAAATTAGCATTGAGCAGCCTTCACACCTTCTTCCTTCTCCTTCACTGTTCACGATTTGCATGTTTAGCATCACCTTTAAAGTTAAAAATACCATTATGGACTTAAATTGGCCTAGTTGACGGACGAAAGTTGAGTTGAGCCTCGGCTGCAGCCCCAGGGCCCTTGACACATTGTATGACCTTCGCCGACTCGTCTTTTGGGAAGCTTGAAGATAGATGCTGTAAGATTCTTTCATCATATGTAGGTCATTTCACAGGCTGCCTGGCATTAGATTTCCTTACTGCGAGCTCGCAAAACTCACATATTCATTCCTTTCACGCCCTCTTGACCATGTCCGCCGTGGTCATAAGAAGATGGCGCACAGGCTACTCTCTTCTCCCTAGTCTACGGGGTCGATTCCCCATGACAGTGGGCACCCAGCATCGGCTATTCACGACTGCTGCTGCCCCAGGAGAGTCCCCTTCGGCGGCGAGCCCAGCAACAGAAGCCTTTCCATTTTTGTTGAAACAGACAGCTGCAGAAGCAGCTCAATCTGTTAGTTTCGGCGCTCTCGCTGCCTCTATGGCCAGCTCTTCTGCGGGGAAGGTACAGGTTATTAGGGACATGGATGCCTTCGAGGCCGAGGTGTATAGACAGCCGCCGACGCCGCTAGCGATCTTTTTCGCTGCAACTTTCAACACTCACAATAAAGTTCTACTCGAACAATTCATTTCCATGGCTAACGCCTCCTCCCACGCCAACGTCCACTTTCTGATTGTAGATGTTGATGAAGTCCCTCGCGCTGCTTATCACTGCGGAGTGTGTTAGGCTGTAGACTATCGCTGTCCTATTATTCCTTTCAACTCTTCTGCTGCTGATCCCTCACCAAATCTGTTTCTGTAAACGCCTTCGAATGCTTGCATTTATGTTTGTTTAATTGCCCGTGCTTTCGATTATCAAGTGCATGCACGTCCACGTACATGTATTTGCTTGTAGATGGACTAGTTTCTACATAGTTATTTTGTATAATACGCTGTACATATAATATATGGTGCCTGTAATACATATTATGCATGTTAAAAGGCATGCACATGTACTTTCGTATATGCGGTTATATATCTATATCTATATCTATCTATCTATCTATCTATCTATCTATCTATCTATCTATCTATCTATATATATATATATATATATATATATATATATATATATATATATATATATATATATATATATATATATATATATATATATATATATCTGCAGCTATATATCAATATATCAGTATTTGTATCTATATCTACATCTATGTCTGTATCTCCATATCTATCTAATATCTATCTATATCTATCTGTATATACAATATATATGCATATTTATCTATCTAGCTGCCTATATCTATCTATCTATCTACCTATATATATATATATATATATATATATATATATATATATATATATATTAGATATATAGGTATCAGTATCCGCCTGGAACTACCGCAGGCGCTGATGCGTTGTTTTGTTTTCTTGTTGTGTTAGTTAGCATTCCTAGACGATTGCTATTGTTGTTTGTTCGGGTGTATGTACAGGTCGAACATCCCTGTACATTTGTTGTTCAATATAATGGCGACGCCTTCCGCAAGCTAATAGTTGACAGCATCGGCACGAAGACAGTGAGCATTTGTTCTGCTTTCCTCCTGCAGACTTAGCGTATTTTCTCTAAATATCACGGCCTCCAGCACATAGTTCACAGCCTGTACATGCTAGAAGGGGAAAGAGGGTTTGTTTGAAAAGAAGAGGGAGCGGTTGAAGCGTTCAGCCTGCAGACAGAGGCTGCATCACGTGTAGGGTTTAGGGTTTTAGGGTTTAGGGTTTCAACCTATGTGCGCATGCATGCAGCCCTCTCAACTAATCAGCGAGTTTCGAGCAACACTAGACGAGTGTATTAATGCAGTGCAGCAGCCAGATCCGCCGCAGCAGCGCGTCGAGTGGTATTCTCACAGTATTCCAGTCGACAACTTGAACGTGTACCGCATCAACTGGCCTACGGCCTGACCCCAAACCCTAAACCCCAAATCCTCAACTACTCATCTACTAGCACCGCAGGATGATGTGATCTGAGGCGGTGCTGCACAGCACGGCGTTCACATCGCCTCCCCTATCACCGTGATTTCGTTTCTGTGACCATTGGGACCTTCGGGTGTACGTACATCCGAAGGCCGCTGCATGTTTCTGTTCCACTTCACCCTTGGGCAGCGAGCAACTTTCAGTAAATTGTTTTTAACTAAGAAACAGGAACGCGGGCCCGTGCCTCTACAGTACAGTAGTACAACTAAGAAAAACCAATATAGAAAACAAATTTCACATCTGCAAAGCGCCGATGCAGCAGAAAGCATGCATGCATGTATGCCACGCACGCGCTCTGCATGCGGGATGCATGCACGCAGTTCAAAAAAAAGATAACGAGGTCCTTAAGTTTCAGCCTTTGATGGCCTTTAGCGTTTTTGTTGGCTGCTGCTCCTTGTTTGCGCTTCCACTTGTGTTGGATGCAGCAGTATCTGCTTCAATGCTGCGCCTTGCTGCTGCCGCTGCAATGCTGTGGGCCGCTGCAGCGGCTGTGAACCTGTCGTCTGTTTCAGGGAAGAACGGCTCTTCAAATGCTGCTAGCAGCACACGCACCTTCTTAGGGCCTATGCCGGGGCACTGCTGCAGCTGCTGCTGCCGAGCCTTGAAGATATTCCGCATGCATCCAAACTCTTTCGCCAGAGACACGAAGTCGGCACGATTTACAGAAGGCAGCACCTTCAGCACTTCTGCAACAGCAGCACCACCATCCAAACAAGCAGACACCAGCAAATGATATACAGAAACACGCTTGCACCTCTTTCACATTTACACACAGCTCCTTCACCTCAAAATACAGCTCAGATCCTCACAGCGCCAGCAGAGGTGTCACGTGTACCGTGGGTTTGTGTATAATGCAGAAAAGTATACAATTCAACCCCAGCCCTCGCCTTCCCCCTTTAACCTGTGCAGGCACTTCAGGTATTAACAATTGGGACACACTCTGCTATTATTGTGATTATTATTATTATTGTTTTTATCGTTTTTATTCCTTTAAAAAGTCGTATAAGATAGACAAAAACCAACCTGCACAACGCGGAGCATGTCGGTCATCCAGCGCAGGCTGCAGAGAGTCTGAGGCCCGATTCTCAGAGGCTTTGAGCTGCTGCAGCAGCTCTGCTGCTTCAGCAGGAGAGGCGGCAACAAGAAGGATAAAGCCGTAGTGAAACGCATGCAAAATAACTTGGGCTGCAGCAAATACATGCACAGACGTGTCATACAAATGGTGAACGAGAGAAAAACAATACAGAAAATATCCAACACTCCTTTCGCCTAGATAGTATGACATTGTTATGTATGATAACAGACAAAAAATAATTAGAGACAACACAAGCATTAAAAAGACACACCCAAGGATGTATGTGCCCCCTCCACGTCGTTCAGCAGCAGCAAAAACCTTCTGCTCAGCTCCCGTCGCCGTTGTAGCGGCAGCAGCCGCTGAAGCAACTGTTTCGGGTGTAGGCGGTGGTATTTTAAACTTAGAAATACAACACAGGAGCCAACTCCAACCAAAAAATCTGGGGCAATGGGAGCAAAGCAGAAAGGAACGGAAGAGAAAAACCTGAAGAACAGACACGGAGAAAGCCGCAACAGCATGTCTTCAGAAGCAGCAGCAACAACAGCAGCAGCAGCAGTAGCAATGGCGGCTTGCAGCCTAATAGCTGCTTTCTATTTGTGCAAGTGTGTTCCATGCTCGAAAGGGTGAGCTGGGTAGGCAGAAGACAGTCCCTGCGCAGCCTCACTTAATGATTGGATTCGCCTGTTGCCGTAAGGAGGCTATGATCATAGAACCCGCCTTCGGGTGAGTGAATGTTAAAGCGTGAGGACGCGCCGGAGCTACGGGTTGCTGCTGCTGTTGCTGTTGTTGTTGCTGTTGTTGTTGCTGTTGCTGCTGCTTGCTGTTGCTGCTGCTGTTGCTGCTGCTGTTGTTGCGGCTGTTGCGGCTGCCGCGGCTCCTGCGGCTTCTGCTGTTGTTGCGGCTGCTGCTGCTGCTGCTCCTGCTGCTGTTGTTGCAGGTGCTGGGGATGCTGCTGCGGCGTGCATGCATCAGCTGCTGGCTGATTGGGATCTACTGGTTCCTCGTTGCGCATTTGTAGCAAATGACCGCGGCAACAGGCTTGCTCAGACGATCAGACATATTGTGCTGCATGCACACGAACTCCGCGAGTGTTTGTTGGTTTGTTGGTCTAAAAACGCCCTCTGAGTTAATATTAGCCTTGTTTGATCAAGGGAACGCAGTCCTTTAGTGGCTTTCTTGGCAAAAGCCCCGGAGCACTCCAGCACGAAGGCAAGACCTGCAGTATATCCGCACCGAGTTTGGTTCGAACTGGATGCATCCGAAGGGCCCAATCAACGCAGAAGCACTCTAATCCTTATTTTACTTCAGTTAAAGAGACTGGCCATGCATTTCTTTAGTAAATTCCAAAACCCTAGCGGCAAGCAACCCGCCTGGTCTCGGGTTACAGAGCAGCCCCAAGCGCGGCCCCTGAGCTGAGCATTGATCACTACTTTGTAGCGAAAAAGCCTTATAATTGTAACATTAAAATAAAGGAAAAAGCAAAATGGTAATATCTTATAATAAAGCTCAGTCGTTTCCCCCGTCATTAACTACAGCGCACCTCAACCCCAGCGTATGGCAAAGTGCAGCGCTCCGGCGGTGCGTCCGGGGTCGTAGTCGCTACTGCACGTTCAGCATTTGCAGCATAAATACATAAATCTTCAACTTCTTACTTCCTTCCGACTATTTCCTTTTGCTTCTTTCTGTTCCTACGCCACCGGATTACTGCAAGACCGACAATGGTAAGGCACCGCAGCACCTCGCGGGAGATGCATCGGCGAGAGCTGAAACGGATCGGCACATACAATGAGCGCATTTCTGCGAAAATACACCATTAACTTTGTATTAAAATATTCTAGCATTGATTTCATTGAAATAATCCTTTGAACTGTGCATATGGGACAGCGTTACCCCGAGGTTTCTGTGAGGTGACCTGGCCGTCGTCAGCGGTGTACCCATCCCAGTTGCAACTGTTCAACTGGCTTGCTGATTTGTTCCTTGCAGGAATTGCCTCAAGATATTGCGCAAGAGTTGGCGGCCACCGCTAAGGCCATCGCCTCCCCAGGGAAAGGTATCTTGGCTGCTGACGAATCGACCGGTGCGCCTTGTGTACTATCTGTCGTGTAGAGGCACGGTTCTTTGTGATTTTTTGCATTATAGCTTATTAAAATGAATAAAATTAACTCCAAATGAGAAAGAGAGCGGAATTCTGTTGGAGTTTCTCTCTGAATGCACCGTGACTGAATAAAAGCATTCATGCAAGTTGCACTGTCCTGGTTTGCGCAGGCACGATTCAAAAGCGATTTGACAGCATAAAGGTGAAGAACGAAGAAAGTAATCGTGCTGCGTATCGAGATTTGTTGTTTACAACAGAGGGTTTGGGTCAGTACATATCAGGATGCATTTTGTTCGAGGAAACCTTATTTCAGAAGAACGCGGCTGGGGTGCCCATGGTGGATTTGTTGAAAAAGCAGGGCATTATCCCTGGCATTAAGGTTGATAAGGGGTTGGAGACGATCCCCCGGACGGATGAAGAGAAGGCGACGATGGGTTTAGATGGGCTTGCAGAGCGATGCAAGAAGTACTATGCAGCTGGTGCTCGATTTGCCAAGTGGAGGGCTGTGTTGTCGATAAACCCAGAGCAGGGAAAGCCTTCCGATCGATCTATTGCAGAAGTAGCGTATGGCCTCGCACGTTACGCAGCGATTTGCCAGCAGAACCGTCTAGTGCCGATTGTTGAGCCCGAGATCCTAACAGACGGCTCTCACGATATTACAACATGCGCTCGCGTAACTGAAAAGGTCTTAGCTGCAGTATTTAAACAGCTCAGCGATCACGGGGTTATGCTGGAGGGTGCTTTGCTTAAGCCGAACATGGTGACGCCAGGTGCAGACTGCCCTACCCGCGCTAAGCCTGAAGAAATTGCCTTCTTCACAGTTCGTGCCCTCGCCCGCACAGTTCCTCCCGCTCTCCCTGGCGTTACTTTCCTTTCGGGCGGACAGTCTGAAGAAGAAGCAACACTTAACCTGAACGCCATGAACCGCATGGGGCCCCACCCCTGGGCCCTCAGCTTCTCCTACGGCCGAGCGCTGCAGGCATCAACATTACAAGCTTGGGGGGGAAACAATGATAACAAAGCGCAGGCTCAAGAAGTTCTGCTTAAGCGAGCCAAAGCCAACAGCGAGGCGCAGCTAGGCACCTACGCCGGCGATGCTGCAGGAACGGGGGCCGGAAAATCTCTTTATGAGAAAAACTATGTCTACTAAACCCGTATGTTGCATCATCTAATACTGCAAATGTTGCAGTTGTAGCTGCTGTTGCTGCTGCTGTTGCTGCTGCTTTCTCCTGCCGTGTTTCCCCCAAGATATTTGCAAATAGGGGCGATTCAGGGCTGAGCGGTGGCTGAAGCAGCATGCAGGAAAGCAGCTGATATTTCTCTTTTGGTGGATTTCGTTCTATGTTTTTGTTATTCCGTTGTAAATGTACTTCTTTTTCTCATCGCATAACGACTGTAATCCTTCAGATGAAGATGGATTAGCAGCCTGTTGCGGCGATGATGCCTTTTTACTTTTTCGGATTTCGCCTAGACTTGTTTCCCCCCACAGAAACCTCCCCGCTTGACTTTGCTGCATTTTTCTCAAGTTTTTATCTGCTGTTGCACTGATTCGCCCAGGTGGCACAGTGAAATGAATGAAGTTAAGCAATTTCAGTTTTTTATCGTTGGGTATATGCATGTATGTTCGGTGCATCGTGTGCTACTGAGCTGCTGACAGCTTCATGAACACAACAAGAAAAGTAAAATAAACAACAGAAATGCAAATAAGGAACATGAAGAGAGAATAACAGTAAAAAACAGAAATGCAAATAACTAGCACAAACAGAAAAAAAGTAAACAGTGGAAATGCAGCTAACTAACACACAAAAAGGAATGTTAAGAATAGATATGCAAATAAGTGCACAAAAATAGACAATTAAACAACAGAAATGCAAATAAGGAACATGAAGGTAAAAGGAGTAAATAACAGAAATGCAAAGAAATGACGTATTTTGAGTAGAAAGAAACGAAGCAGTTCAGATATGTGAATGAAAAGATGAATGAATGTGGAAAGCAGAAAAAAATACTAAAACTCGACAAATCATAAAAATGAGAATAAATCAACATATCATAGAAACAAAAACAAAGAAAACAAATCATTAAACAAATCACAGACATCAACACAAAGAAAACAAATAAACTAATCTTCGAAATAAAAACAAAGAAAGCAAATAAACTAATCATCGAAATAGAAACAAAGAAAGAAATCAAAATGTCACAGAAATGAAGGGATAGAAAACAAATAAACAGGCCATAAAAATGGAAACAAAGAAAGAAATCAAAATAAACAAATACATCAATCGTGTGATGAGTAAGAAGTAATTTTGTACAGAGACGAAAGACGAAGACAAACGTTCGGTATAAACAGCAGAAACGCATAAATAAATCAAGTACATACACCTACATATATATATATATATATATATATATATATATATATATATATATAGTATGGACTGCACGAACTAGCAGACAGGAAGTTGAATACGCAAGAAAAGAAAGAATAGCATTAAGTAATAAACGACAGCAAGTTAATAATAAACAAGAAGAAACAGACGATCTAAAGAACGAAAGAAAACAAAGAAACAAAAGAAGTAAACACCCAAATATTTT
>OY986959.1:1668279-1670779 GCA_963920595.1 Eimeria praecox
GCTGCTGCTGCTGTTGCTGCTGCTGCTGCTGCTGCTGCTGCTGCTGCTGCTGCTGCTGCTGCTGTGGGGTTTGCTGCTAAACACAAATCTGAGCCGACATTTGAATCAACACCAAATCCTAAACCCTATCTAAAGTAGCAGCAGCAGCAGCAACAGCAACAGCAGCAGCAACGGCAGCAGCAACAGCAGCAGCAACAGCAACGGCAGCAACAACAACAACAACAGCAGCAACAGCAACGGCAGCAGCAACAGCAACAGCAGCAGCAACAGCAGCAGCAGCAAAGAGACACAGAGAAAGCAATTTATATTTGCCATAGAATTTAAGTATGACGAAGAATCTCTTTTCAAGGAACAGCAGCAGCGGCAGCAGCAGCAGCTGCTGCTGCTGCTACTGCTGCTACTGCTACTGCTGTTGCTGCTACTACTACTACTACTACTACTGCTGCTGCTGCTGCTGCTGCTGCTTCACCATGGGTGGGGCCTTTGCTGTCTGTACCCTGGCGAGGATGCTGGCCTTCTCGCAGCTCGCATCATCACTGCCTCTTCCCTACTATCCCAGGGGGGCCCCCCGGGGCCCCCAGGGCCCCCAGGGCCCCCAGGGCCCCCAGGGCCCCCGGGGCCCCCGGGGGGGCCCCCATGGGTTAATCGTCTGTCTCTCTCAGATCCCCGTAGAGGCGAAGACCTCATAATATCCCAACCCATTGGAGGGGGCCCCCCTCCATGAGGTGGGGGGGGCCCCCCCCCTCCATGGGGTGGGGGGGGCCCCCCACCTAAATGAGGGGGGCCCCCACGGATAGACCTATATTCTTGTATATCTCTAATACGGGGGCCCCCCATAGTATTTGGGGGCCCCCCTCCATTCCATAGAATAGGGTCATTATAGTGTTGCTGCATCATAATTTGATGTCTTCTTCTCTCATTACAAGATAGAAGATGGAGGGGAATATAAGAAGATAAAGAAGAAGGACGAACAGAACGAGAGACAGACAGAGGCGTTGCTGCTGCTGCTGCTGCTGCTGCTGCTGATGACGATGATGATGATGATGATGGAGGCCTACTCCGAGATATCACGGGAGATATCCCTAAACGACGTTGCTGCTGCTGCTGCTGCTGCTGTTGCTGCTGCTGCTGCTGTTGCTGCTGCTGCTGTTGGTGTTGGTGTTGGTCAGACTCGTGTTGCTGCTGCTGCTGCTGCTGCTGCTGCTGCTGTCGCCGCTGCTGCAGCCGAGGATGCATGGATCGAGGAGACAGCCTACACCTAGAAGAGACAATCTCTCTTCTCCCTACACCAGAAACTGTGGGGCCCCCCTCGAAGCCATTAACGCTTCCTCTTCTACTCCGACAGTAGTCCTGCTCCTGCTGCTGCTGCTGCTGCTGCTGCTGCTGCTGCTGCTGCTGCTGCTGTGATAGATATCCGCTAGGGGAAGAGCCCCGAAGAGACCCCCCACACATGCCTTCTCGTTGACTCTGCCTCCCAGTGTCTCGACAGCTGCTGCTGCTGCTGCTGCTGCTGCTGCTGCTGCTGCTGTGTCTGCTGCCTGGCGATCCTGCTGCGTCTGTCGAAGGGGCAGGGCCCCAAGGGTCCTGAGAGTCCTGCATATCTGCTGCTGCTGCTGCTGCTGCTGCTGCTGCTGCTGCTGCTGCACTATCTTCGAATGAGGAGGATCTATACAGAGAAAAGCCCCCCTTGCTGCTGCTGCTGCTGCTGCTGCCGCTGCTGCTGCTGCTGCTGCTGCCAGCTAATCTGTGCGACCGCTCTGCCCTTCCATACCCACCACCGCTGCTGCGGCCTTCCCTGCTGCTGCTGCTGCTGCTGCTGCTGCTGCTGCTGCTTCCTGAATCAGCAGATGTCACAGGGAAGTGACGTAGGCCTTCCCTATTGCTGCGCGAGTTGCTGCTGCTGCTGCTGCTGCTGCTGCTGGTTCTATGCGAGTCTGCTGTTCCACTGCTGCTAGTGTGTCGCCTATGCAGGTCCCCTCTCCACTTACTGCTGCTGCTGCTGCTGCTGCTGCTGTTGTTGCTGTTGTTGTTGTAGCTGCTGCTGTCGCTGAGGGAGGTCTTGCAGCTGCTTCGTTTGCTGCTCGGTAGCTCCTCCTGAACAGGAGACAGGAGAGGGGCCCAAGGGTCTCTTCCGTCTTCATCTTCATCTTCCTCTGCTGCTGCTGCTGCTGCTGCTGCTGTTGCTGCTTGTTCTGCTGCTGCTGCCCGTTCTGTTGCTGCTGCCCGTTCTGCTGCTGCTGCTTGTTCTGCTGCTGCTGCTCGTTCTGCTGCTGCTGCTCGTTCTGCTGCTGCTGCTCGTTCTGCTGCTGTTGCTGCTGCTGCTGCCCGTTCTGCTGCTGCTGCTGCTGCTGCTGCTGCTTTCGCGGTTGCTGCTGTTTTCTTTTCAGGGCTGTTTGCTCGAGGCGTCGATGCACTTGCTGCTGCTGCAGCAGCAGCAGTTTTGTCTGTTGCTGCTGCTGCTGCTGTTGTTGCTGCTGCTGCTTCCTCTTCCCTTGCTGCT
>OY986959.1:1678279-1680779 GCA_963920595.1 Eimeria praecox
GCAGCCCGAGCAGCAGCTGCTGCTGAGTTGCTGCTATATATTAAAATGTTGTATGAATCTGCTGCTGCAGCGAATGCGCTGCAGCTAGTATTGCGATGCCGTTGCTGCTGCAGTTGCAGCAAACGGAAGTTACTGTTGTTGCTGCTGTTGCTGCTGCTGCATGCAGGAGCGCAGCAGCAGCAGCAGCTGCTGCTGCTGCTGCTGCGGCGGCGGCGGCGGCGTCAGCGAGAGCAGCAGCAGCAACGATGATAGTATTTTATTTTATTTTTATTTTATTTTATTTTATTATTATATTATTATTATTATTATTCTAATTCGTTGATAGATAACACCGTAAGTCCTCCTGATTTGCCCTGCCGCCGGGAAGCGAAGCTGCAGCGTCTCGTGCTGCTGCTGCTGCTGCTGCTGCTGCTATGCTATGTCTGCAGCAGTGGGGTGTACGTACACTTGAGTTGAGGCTTAATGTGTTTGCTGCTGCACTGTCTGCACTTAGCTTCAAAAATTACGCTCAGCCTGCAGCAACGCCACAGCAGGCAGCAGCAGCAGCAACAGCAGCAGCAGCAGCAGCAGCAGCAGCAGCAGTGTCAGTTGTTATGGAGTCGGGGGCGTTTGGTTCTAACAGTTGCTGCGTATCATTCCTTCGCCCCCACTGCCCTCGATCTGCTGCCGCTGCTGCTGCTGCTGCAGCTGCTGCAGCAGCTGCTGCTGCCGCTGCTGCTGTTCGACCTGCTGCTGCTGCTGTTGCTGTTTGAGCTGCAGCAGCTGCTTCTGTTGCTGCAGCAGATGCTGCTATTTAGGATGCAGCAGCTGCTGCTGTAGGAGTTGCTGCTCCTGTTCGAGCTGCAGGTGCTGCTGCGGTTGTTTCTGCTGTTGCTGCTGCTGCTGCTGTTTAACCTGCTGCTGCTGCTGCTGTTTAACCTGCTGCTGCTGCTGCTGCTGCTGTTTAACCTGCTGCTGCTGCTGCTGTTTAACCTGCTGCTGCTGCTGTCTGTCTGTCTGTCCGTACACTCAGTTGTCTCTACGTTTGATGAGTGAGCAAAGTCATATTAACATAAACATAAATATTTAATTTAGATTCTATCTATACGTTATATATATATATATATATATATATATATATATATATATATATATATATATATATATGTATATATAATGTTTATGTAGGATATTACTGAAGAGCCAAACATACAATCTTGCATGCATTCACTCAATCTGAGGCTCCTGCTGCTGCGGCGGCTGCTGCTGCTGCTGCGGCTGCTGCTGCAGCTACGGCTGCTGCTGCTGCTGCTGCTGCAGTGTTGATTCAGGTGTATGTATACGTGAAGACATGTAAGTTTAAAGATATTTGTTTTGCTGCTTCAACCGAGCTGCTGCTGTATGCTGCTGCAGCAACAGCAACAGCAGCAACAGCAGCAACAGCAGCCGCAGCAGGCAGCATAGCAGCAGCACCACCTCTAATGTTGCTGCTGTTGCTGTTGTTGTATTATCTCTCTCTCTCTCTCTGTCTATATATATATATATATATATATATATATATATATATATATATATATATATATATATATACTTGCGGCCTGTTGTTTAATTTGTGTGTCTGTTTGTTTTGTGTCTCCGTTTATCTTTCTCTCTTTTTTTATTTTTGTTTTATTTCGTCTGGTAGAAAGAAGAAGAGAAGAGACAGAAATAATAATAAATAACTAATAATAATAATAATAATAAATAAATAATAATAAATAATAATAATAATAAACAATAATAATAATAAATAATAATAATAAATAATACATAATAATGATAATATATAATAATAATAATAATAAATAATAATAATAATATATAATAATAATAATGGAGACAAACAAAGATAAATATAATTAAAAGGAGACAGACAGAGAGAAAAGCAAATAAAATAATAATAAACAAAGACGGAAGAAGAAGGAGACAGATATAATAATAATAAAATAATAATAATAATAAATAAATAATAATAATAAATAAATAAATAAATAAATAAATAAATAAATAAATAAATAAATAAATAAATAAATAGTAATAGTAAGCAGAGAGACAGAGGAAAGAATAATAAACAATAAAAACAAAGAAGAAATAAATAAAATAAAAATAATAAAAATAATATAAATGTTAGATTGTGTTTGTATTCGGTAGAAGGAGACAGACAGAGAGATAGAGACAAAGAGAGAGAGACAGAGAGATAGAGACAGAGAGACAGAGACAGAGAGAGAGAGAGAGAGACAGAGAGAGAGAGAGAGACAGAGAGAGAGAGAGAGAGAGGGAGAGAGAGAGAGAGAGAGAGAGAGGGAGACAGAGAGAGAGAGAGAGAGAGACAGAGACAGAGAGAGAGAGAGACAGAGACAGAGAGATAAATGTAGATTTAGTTGTTGTATTGTAAGGAGACACTCTTCAGGTGTATGTTCACCTCCTGCTGCTGCTGTTGCTGCTATTGCTGCTGCTGCTATTGCTGCTGTTACTATTGCTA
>OY986959.1:1713279-1718279 GCA_963920595.1 Eimeria praecox
TGAATAACGTAGGTAGCGTGAAGGGTTACTTATAACTACATAAATAGACAAATTAATTAATTAATATTTAAACTAATTACTTAATTAATTAATTAATTAATTAATTAATTATTATTATTAAATATGTTTCTACAGGAGTCAACAATGAATAACGTAGGTAGCGTGAAGGGTTACTTATAACTACATAAATAGACAAATTAATTAATTAATATTTAAACTAATTACTTAATTAATTAATTAATTAATTAATTAATTATTATTATTAAATATGTTTCTACAGGAGTCAACAATGAATAACGTAGGTAGCGTGAAGGGTTACTTATAACTACATAAATAGACAAATTAATTAATTAATATTTAAACTAATTACTTAATTAATTAATTAATTAATTAATTAATTATTATTATTAAATATGTTTCTACAGGAGTCAACAATGAATAACGTAGGTAGCGTGAAGGGTTACTTATAACTACATAAATAGACAAATTAATTAATTAATATTTAAACTAATTACTTAATTAATTAATTAATTAATTAATTAATTATTATTATTAAATATGTTTCTACAGGAGTCAACAATGAATAACGTAGGTAGCGTGAAGGGTTACTTATAACTACATAAATAGACAAATTAATTAATTAATATTTAAACTAATTACTTAATTAATTAATTAATTAATTAATTAATTATTATTATTAAATATGTTTCTACAGGAGTCAACAATGAATAACGTAGGTAGCGTGAAGGGTTACTTATAACTACATAAATAGACAAATTAATTAATTAATATTTAAACTAATTACTTAATTAATTAATTAATTAATTAATTAATTATTATTATTAAATATGTTTCTACAGGAGTCAACAATGAATAACGTAGGTAGCGTGAAGGGTTACTTATAACTACATAAATAGACAAATTAATTAATTAATATTTAAACTAATTACTTAATTAATTAATTAATTAATTAATTAATTATTATTATTAAATATGTTTCTACAGGAGTCAACAATGAATAACGTAGGTAGCGTGAAGGGTTACTTATAACTACATAAATAGACAAATTAATTAATTAATATTTAAACTAATTACTTAATTAATTAATTAATTAATTAATTAATTATTATTATTAAATATGTTTCTACAGGAGTCAACAATGAATAACGTAGGTAGCGTGAAGGGTTACTTATAACTACATAAATAGACAAATTAATTAATTAATATTTAAACTAATTACTTAATTAATTAATTAATTAATTAATTAATTATTATTATTAAATATGTTTCTACAGGAGTCAACAATGAATAACGTAGGTAGCGTGAAGGGTTACTTATAACTACATAAATAGACAAATTAATTAATTAATATTTAAACTAATTACTTAATTAATTAATTAATTAATTAATTAATTATTATTATTAAATATGTTTCTACAGGAGTCAACAATGAATAACGTAGGTAGCGTGAAGGGTTACTTATAACTACATAAATAGACAAATTAATTAATTAATATTTAAACTAATTACTTAATTAATTAATTAATTAATTAATTAATTATTATTATTAAATATGTTTCTACAGGAGTCAACAATGAATAACGTAGGTAGCGTGAAGGGTTACTTATAACTACATAAATAGACAAATTAATTAATTAATATTTAAACTAATTACTTAATTAATTAATTAATTAATTAATTAATTATTATTATTAAATATGTTTCTACAGGAGTCAACAATGAATAACGTAGGTAGCGTGAAGGGTTACTTCGAACGCGTTCAAATGTTACTCTCCGATGTTTTTCTTGGTTTTTTCTTGGTCCCTGCTGAGGGTGATGGTTTTTGGAATTATAATTTTACGGGAGTTAAGTTCACTCCGACTATTAAATATAATCTTATGCTCGATTCGCCGAAGGAATATTATCATGAGAGACACAGGTACGTTCTATATCTATTCTGTTTGTTATATATATATATATATATATATATATATATATATAACAGAATAAATTTATCGAGCTGTGTAGCTGTCTGTCTATCTGTTCATTTATCTATCTGTCTATCTATCTATATCTGTATCTCTCTCTCTCTCTCTCTCTCTCTATATATATATATATATATATATATATATATATATATATATATATATATATATATATATATATATGTATCTGTCTGTCTCTCTCTCTCTGTATACACACATCTATCTATCTATCTATCTATCTATCTATCTATCTATCTATCTATCTGTCTATCTATCTATCTTTCTCTCTCTCTCTCTCTGTATATATATATATATGTATATATATATATATATGTGTGTGTGTGTATATCTATTTGTGTGTTTTCAGGCCTGCTCACTTTTTACAGTTTACTCAGCTTGAGCAGCAGGAGACAGACGTAGGAGACAGAGAAGACCTGTTCGCATAATCCTACATACATACATACCTATCTACCTAGCTAGCTGGCTAGCTAGCTAGCTGTGTAGCTAGCTAGCTGTGTAGCTAGCTGTGCAGCTAGCTAGCTGTGTAGCTAGCTGTGTAGCTAGCTAGCTGTGTAGCTAGCTAGCTAGATCGTAAGATAGCTAGCTAGTGGGGAGAGCTGAGAGATAGGGGGCAGCCAGTCCGCAGACTTGGTGGCTGACTAGCTAGCTGATATAGCGAGTAGCTAGCTAGCTAGCTAGCTAGGGGGGGGTAGCTAGCTAGTTGGCTAGCTAGGGGGGGGTAGCTAGCTAGCTAGCTAGGGGAGAACTAGCTAGCTAGCTGGCTAGCTAGCTAGCTAGCTATGGGGTGTACACGCTGCTGCTTTGGATGAAGTTGTAGCGCAGTGTTGGCTGTGGGAAATAAACTAAACATAATAAATTCTTCTCTAGGGTTTAGGGTTTAGGGTTTAGGGTTTAGGGTTTAGGGTTTCTGAAGCCTCGGACGCGAAGCAACAACATACCACTCATCTACCAACACCCTACCCTAGCTAGCTAGCTAGCTAACTAGCTAGCTAGCTAGCTAGCTAGCTATCGAGATAATTAGGTAGCTGTCTGTCTGTCTAGCTAGCTAGCTAGCTGTCTATCTATCCACCTATCTATCTATCTGCCTATCTGTCTAGCTGCCTAGCTAGCTAGCTGAGTAGGTGGCTAGCTAGCTGGGTTGCTGAGTAGCCGAGTAAATATCTATCTATCTATCTATCTATCTAGATAGATAGATAGATAGATATAGATATAGATAGGTATAGATATGATATATAGAAATAGATATAGATATAGATATACAGATATAGATATAGATATAGATATACAGGTATAGATATAGATATAGATATAGATACAGATATAGATATAGATATAGATATATAGATATAGATATAGATATATAGATATAGATATAGATATAGATATAGATATAGATATAGATATAGATAGATAGATAGATAGATAGATAGATAGATAGAGTTGCTCAGCCATATAGTTAGCTAGCTAGCTAGCTAGCTAGCTAGCTAGCTAGCTAGCCAGCCAGGATTTAAAACCATGCTGCGTGACCTTCAAATTCGTTATACACGCAGCTCTATAGCAGCAGCAGCAGCTGCTGCTGCTGCTGCAGCTGCTGCAGTTGCTGCTGCAATTGCTGCTGCTGCTGGTGCAACAGTGTTTGCCGCTACACAATGTGCTGCTGCTGCTGCCTTCATTGCTGTTTCTGGTAGCAGCATCGTTTGCTGCTTCTTTCGCAGCACTTGCTGTTGATGTCTTGGTGCTGCTGCAGCAGCAGCAGCAGCAGCAGCAGCAGCAGCAGCAGCAGCAGCAGCAGCAGCAGCAGCTAATTGCTTTTCTGACGCGGCAGATCAACCTCGTCGTAAGGATCGTCTGGCAGTCTTAAGGGGGGGTTTAAGAGGGGAGGAGGTGTCCTGATCGGTTTCTGCTGCAGCAGTTCTGCTGCTGCTTGCTGCAATTCTGCTGCTGCTGCTAGCTGCTGCTGCTGCTGCTGCTGCTGCTCTGCTGCACTTGTTATACGACCGAGTTCAAACCCTCCAGCTAAACCTAAAACAAAAGATATTAAAACCCCTAACAATGCCCCCAGCAGCAGTTGACGATTACTTGCTGCTGTTGCTGCTGCTGCTGCTGCTTCTGCTGCTGCTGCTGCTGCTGCTGCTGCTGCTGTATCAGCTGCGTCAGCTGCGGTTAAGGTACCCTCCACTTCATCTGCTGCTGCTGCTGCTGTCGCTTCTGCTGCTGCTGCTTCTGCTGCTGCTGCTATGTCCGCACCAACTACTAGCGGTGCATCCCCTACTGCAGCAGCAGCAGCTGCTGCTGCTGTTGCTGCTGCTGCTGTTGCTGCTGCTGCTGTTGCTGCTTCTACCTCTGCTGCTGCAACACCAGCTAAAGCTTCCTCTATGTTGGCAGCAACAGAAGAAGGTAGAGGAGCAGCAGCAGCAGCAGCAGCAGGAGCAGCAGCAGGAGCTTCAGCTGCTGCTGCTGCTGCTGCTGCTGTTTGCTGCTGCTCTGCTGCTGCGGCGGCGCCCATCGGCGTAGTAAATAAGAAAGAGAGGAGCGAATTAAGTAGATTATGGCTCTCCAGGGTTTATAAAACAAATTAAATAATTAAATAATTATTTTATTTGTGTCTATTAACAATAAAAACATATACAACAACAGCAGCAGCAGCAATAGCAGCAGCAGCAGCAGCAATAGCAGCAGCAGGCTGAAGACAGCTCCGCGCCCAGCAGCAGCAGCAGCAGCAGCAGCAGCAGCAGCAGCAGCAGCAGCAGCAAGATAGTATGCGTTTGTATGTTTTTTTATCGATTTCTTTATAATTTATTATATATATATTGTATATTTATGTTTTTAAATACAATAAAACAATAATATACATATAATATACAAATATAATATAAGAAATAATACATCTATATTATACAGACAGCCTAGGGTGTATAGGCAGCATATTATATAGGAGATAGACATACAAATATTTCCGTACTTTCTTCTTCTTTTTATTTATATTTTTAAATA
>OY986959.1:1725779-1728279 GCA_963920595.1 Eimeria praecox
TAAGGGTTTTAAGCTTGGATTTAAGGGTTTAGGGTTTCGAGTTTAGGGTTTAGATTCTAGGGTTTAGGGTTTAGGGTTTGGATAGTAGGGTTTAGGGTTTAGCCTTTAGACTTCACGGTTTTGATTTTAGGGTTTAGGGTAGTGGTTAAGGTTTAGGGTTTCGATATTAGGGTTTAGGATTTAGGGTTTTTATATTAGGGTTTAGGGTTTAGGGTTTTGATATTAGATTTTAGGGTTTAGGGTTTTTATATTAGGGTCTAGGGTTTAGGGCTTTGATATTAGGGTTTAGGGTTTTGATATTAGGGTTTAGGATTTAGGGTTTTGATATTAGGGTTTAGGGTTTAGGGTTTTGATATTAGGGTTTAGGGTTTAGGGTATAGGGTTTAGGGTTTTGATATTAGGGTTTAGGGTTTTGTTATTAGGGTTCAGGGTTTAGGGTTTTGATATTAGGGTTTAGGGTTTTGATATTAGGGTTTAGGGTTTAGGGCTTAGGGTTTAGATATTAGGGTTTAGGGTTTTGATATTAGGGTTTAGGGTTTAGGGTTTTGATATTAGATTTTAGGGTTTAGGGTTTTTATATTAGGGTTTAGGGCTTTGATATTAGATTTTAGGGTTTAGGGTTTTTATATTAGGGTTTAGGGTTTAGGGTTTTGATATTAGGGTTTAGGGTTTAGGGTTTTGATATTAGGGTTTAGGGTTTAGGGTTTAGGGTTTAGGGTTTTGATATTAGGGTTTAGGGTTTTGTTATTAGGGTTCAGGGTTTAGGGTTTTGATATTAGGGTTTAGGGTTTTGATATTAGGGTTTAGGGTTTAGGGCTTAGGGTTTAGATATTAGCGTTTAGGGTTTTGATATTAGGGTTTAGGGTTTAGGGTTTTGTTATTAGGGTTTAGGGTTTAGATATTAGGGTTTAGGGTTTAGGGTTTACTTTCGCTAGTTCTTCTGCTGCCTCGGGTTCATCTCTTAACATCCAAACTCCCCAACAAATTGAGAGTAAACCCCAAAACCCTAAAACCCCAACTTGACAAACAGCTACCTGAACGCATGCAAACCCTAAACCCTAAACCCTAAACCCTAAACCCTAAACCCTAAACCCTAAGGGTGTCTCGTCTCTCTCTCTCTCTCCACATGATGTTCATAAACCCTAAACCCTAACGCATTTATTGTTCTACTGAGGTCTTTTCTTGCATGCTTATCTTACATCCTCGCCAAACCCTAAACCCTAAACCCTAAACCCTAAACCCTAAACCCTAAACCCTAATAAACCCTCACAGAGAGAGCCTTGATACAGAGGGAGGTGTTTCCTCGTGCAGCAGCAACAGCAGCAGTTAGACAGGCGACAGCAAAGACAGATAAGAAGAAGAAGACTTGGAGGCGTCGAGACATCGTGTCAAACCCTAAACCCTAAACCCTAAACCCTAAACCCTAAACCCTAGGCCCTGAGAACGGGGGAGCTGGACATGCCACTTGCACACGGAGATTAGACATCAAAGGGTTTGTTTGGATGTATATTTAATCGATTCTACCTCAATTAAACCCCAAACCCTAAACCCTAAACCCTAAACCCTAAACCCTAAACCCCTGTTTGACAGACAGACTAGCCCTTGGTGACAGTAAGAAAGTATTAACACGAAAAGCCGAAGTCGTTTTAAAAACAAAAGCAACAATTCCTCAAATAAATTATAATCTCTACTTTCTAGGGTTTAGGGTTTAGGGTTTAGGGTTTAGGGTTTAGGGTTTAGGGTTTAGGGTTTAGGAAGCCCCTGGGGGGGCCCCCGAGCTGGCAGCACTACTCTGTCTGTTGGTTCAACAACTTTTTTGAGAAAACAAATATAATAATTAATTTTATTTTTTATTTTATTTTATATCTGTCAAAGTTCTACTTCTTCGGGTGTATGTACACCTCTTCCGCTAGCTTAAACCCAACCCCACCCCTACACACCCTAAACCCTAAACCCTAAACCCTAAACCCTAAACCCTAAACCCTAAACCCTAAACCCTAAACCCTAAACCCTAAGCCCTCAGCTGCACAGCCACCAGTACGAAGGACTCTTTCTCTGGTGGCTGGCTGTAGCACTACACCCTAAACCCTAAACCCTAAACCCTAAACCCTAAACCCTAAACCCTAAACCCTTAGGGTTTAGGGTTTACGACGGCATGAGGCGAAGACCGCTGCCTGTGTTTGAAGTTGTAAACCTCTCACCTGATGCACTAGCAGCAGGAGCAGCAGCAGCAGTTGCTGCTGCTGCTCCTGCTGCAGGTGCAGCAGCAGCAGTTGCTGCTGCTGCTGCTGCAGCAGAAGCAGCTGTGTCTTCGGCTCGTCAACTAACGGCAGACAGTTTTGCTGCTGTTACCAAGCAGCAGCAGCAGCAGCAGCAGCAGCCCTATGATCTGCTGCTGCTGCAGCAACTGCTGCTGCAGTCGACTGAGGAGGAGGAGCAGCAGCAGCAGCAGCAAGATCTGCAGCAGCAGCAGCGGCGGCAGTGGCTGCAGCAGCAGCAG
>OY986959.1:1743279-1745779 GCA_963920595.1 Eimeria praecox
AAGGAGAAAGGAAGAGAAAAAGACAAAGGGTGGTTAGGGTTTACAATAAATCTAGGGTTTAGGGTTTAGGGTTTAGGGTTTAGGGTTTAGGGTTTAGGGTTTAGGGTTTACCTGATTGGTTAGTTTGTTTAAAATATAAATAAAATGTTTAAAAGTATTAAATTTATTATTAATAAATAAAAATAAAACAAAACAGAAAAAGTTTATATACGAAAGCAGCAGCAGCATGTGTATAGCTAGCTGCTGCTGCTGCTGCTGCTGCAGCAGCAGCAGCAGCAGCAGCAGCAGCAGCAGCAGCAGCACATATTATTGTTGTTTGTTTATAAAATAAACAAATAAATAATATTTAAAACTTTATTATAATCTAATAAGTCATTTAAATATACAAAACTAACACATACTACACACAAACCCTAAACCCTAAACCCTAAACCCTAAACCCTAAACCCTAAACCCTAAACCCTAGGAACGAGTTCTCAGACATCATGACACTCGAGATCAACCTCAACTCCCTCTAACTTAATTTATTTAATTTATTTTATTTAATTTATTTAATTTATTTAATTTATTTAATTTATTTAATTTATTTAATTTATTTAATTTATTTAATTTTATTTATTTATTTGTTTTTTATTTTCATATTTATTTAGTTTGTTTGTTTTAAAACCATATTCATATCGTCTCGATGCTAAACCCTAAACCCTAAACCCTAAACCCTAAACCCTAAACCCTAAACCTTAAACCTTAAACCCTAAACCCTAAACCCTAAACCCTAAATCCAACAAATACAAATAAATACAAACAAGTACATATAAATATAAACAACTGCAAACAAACAACAACAAACCCTAAACCCTAAACCCCAAACCCTAAACCCTAAACCCTAAACAAAAAACAAACAAATGGAAATTAATACAAAACAAATACAAACAAACAAGAGAAAGTAAGATGTTGTCATAAGATTTAGGGTTTAGGGTTTAGGGTTTAGGGTTTACAGAAGACAGAATATTATCTACTGTCTCCTCTCTCTATTTATCTACTGTCTCCTCTCTCTGTTTATCTACCGTCTCCTCTCTCTGTTTATCTACTGTCTCCTCTCTCTATCTACTGTCTCCTCTCTCTATTTATCTACTGTCTCCTCTCTCTGTTTATCTACTGTCTCCTCTTCTCCTCTCTCTGTTTATCTATTGTCTCCTCTCTCTATCTACTGTCTCCTCTCTCTCTCTATCTACTGTCTCCTCTCTCTGTTTATCTACTGTCTCCTTTCTCTCTTAATATTTATCTTAGTTTCTATCTACTGTCTCCTTTCTATCTTTTACTATTTATTTTTATCTACTGTCTCCTTTCTCTATTTATTTCTATCTACTGTCTCCTTATTGTATTTATAATCTGTCTCCCCTCTTTCTTTATATCTATATCTATATCTATATATCTAAATCTAAATCTAAATCTAAATCTAAATCTAAATCTAAATCTATCTATCTATCTATTTATCTATCTATCTATCTATCTATCTATATATATATATATATATACACTTTCTACTTTATGCTCTCAACTTCTTTTTCTATTTTTTTTTACTTCTCCCAAATATACAAAAACAAAAACAAACGCAAAGACAAATTATACAGCAGCAGCAGCAGCAATAGCAGCAGCAGCAGCAGCAATAGCAGCAGCAGCAGCAGCAATAGCAGCAGCAGCAGCAGCAATAGCAGCAGCAGCAATAGCAGCACTGTTCTTCCCACTTAAAATTTGAGGTGTATGTACACCGTAAATTGTTTGGGGGTTTAAACAACAACGCGAGCCGCCTCTTCAATCTGACAGCTACTTCTCCCTAAACCCTAAACCCTAAACCCTAAACCCTAAACCCTAAACCCTCGACCTCGCATGGGTCTCTGAGGTGTTAGGGTTTATATATTTGTGTTTGTTTTATTTTTGTTTTTATTTTTCTACTAAATACAGTAAATATGAAGGAGCTCGTTTATTAATAATTATAATTATAAATATATTTATATTTATATTTATATTTATATTTATATTTATATTTATATTTATATTTATATTTATATTTATATTTATATTTATATTTATATTTATATTTATATTTATATTTATATTTATACTTATATTTATATTTTCTATCTTTTATAAATATATATTTTTAATAATATACAAAAGAGAAGAGATAGATTTGATTGTGTAGATCTGTAAACACAAACAAACAGAAAATGGTAGAATTGACACTGTCTCCTCCTCTAATTAAAATAATAATTAATTAATTAATTAATTAATTATTAATTAATTAATTAATTAATAATTAATAATTAATTATATTAATTAATTAATTAATAATTAATAATTAATAAATTAATTATTAATTATTAATTATTAATTATTAATTAATTAATTATTAATTATTAATTATTAATTAATTAATTAATTATTAATTAATTAGATATATAAATAAATAAATAAATAATTAATTATAAATAAATAAATA
>OY986959.1:1765779-1775779 GCA_963920595.1 Eimeria praecox
AAGACAGCTGAATTCGAGTCTGAGGTTGAATCTGATTGTCTCTAGGGTTTAGGGGTTTAGCGTTTAGGGTTTAGGGTTTATTAGGGTTAATTAGGGTTAATTAGGGTTTAGGGTTTAGGGTTTAGGGTTTAGGGTGTATATGCAGGTGATTGTCTTCGGGAGGAGCAAACAAATCCTGAAAGCCCCTACGCTCAATTAATTGACGAATGTATTCGCGAGGGTATCTCTAAACCCTAGACCCTAAACCCTAATAAACCCTAATAAACCCTAGTAAACCCTAGTAAACCCTAGTAAACCCTAATAAACCCTAAACCCCTCTGCTGTCTGTACTGTCTCCCCTTCATGCGTAATTCGTCTTTAAAATATCTGAAAGATTTACAATTTCAAATTGTTTATATTTATCTAGGGTTTAGGGTTTATTATTATCTAGGTTTATCTAGGGTTTAGGGTTTATTATTATCTAGGGTTTATGATTATCTAGGGTTTAGGGTTTAGGGTTTAGGGTTTAGGGTTTAGGGTTTAGGGTTTTTCTTCAGGTCGTATAGTCCCTGTGAAGATAACATTAACGTTATTACTCCGTAAAATGTTGTTGAGGGGGTTTAGAGGCTTCTTCTTAATTGATGGCTTCCCTCGAAATGTAGACAATCTCGAAGGATGGCTTAACGTAAACCCTAAACCCTAAACCCTAGTAAACCCTAATAAACCCTAATAAACCCTAATATCTAAACCCTAAACCCTAAACCCTAACTTGTATATATAGGTTTTTTAGTGGGGTTTAATGGGGATGTAAAGACTTATCACATATATAAAATAATTTATTAGGGTTAATTAATATTTATTAAGATCTATTAAGATCTATTAGGGTTTAGGGTTTAGGGTTTAGGGTTTAGGGTTTAGGGTTTAGGGTTTAGGGTTTAGGGTTTGTGGTTGTACAGATGACGAATGAGAAGGTGCTACCCTGCGAGATTGCGCGTATATCTAAAGAGTTTTATTATGAAGAAGAATTAGTTAAGAACTGTGAGAGAGTTATTAAGTTATTAGGGTTTGAATCCATACAACAGGCAGAAGCTGCTGCTGCTGCTGCTGCTGCTGCTGCTGCTGCTGCTGCTGCTGGTGATGGTGGTGGTGATGGTGGTGATGACGCAACAGCAGCAGCAACAACAACTGCAGCAGATACAGCAGCAGCAAAAGAAGCAGCAGATACAGCAGCAGCAGCAGCAGCAGCAGCAGCAGCAGGAGGAGGAGGAGGAGGAGATACAGTAGAAGATAGAGCAGCAGAAGCAGCAGCAGCAGCAGCAGCAGCAGCAGCAGAAGTAGCAGGGAACCAACGTTTGATACAGCTACAGCAGCAACTGCAGCAGCAGCAAGAGAGCAGCAGCAAAGGGATTCGTTGTAAATATTTATTATATCTTGAATGCAAAGAAGAAGTAATGTTAAATAGGGTGATAAACAGAGGAAGAGATAGTAATAGAGCCGATGATAATATAATATCGCTAAAGAAGAGACTTAATATATTTTATAAACAAACTATGATTATTTATTATATATTCAAAAATATTAATATTATACAAACCATCGATTCCAATAAATCTGTTGAACTCGTTTGGAAAGATATACAAAGTCTTTTCGAGCCCCTCAGACAGACACAAATTGACGCCCTAAACCCTAAACCCTAGTAAACCCTAGTAAACCCTAGTAAACCCTAGTATACCCTAATAAACCCTAATTAACCCTAATAAACCCTAGTAAACCCTAGTTAACCCTAGTTAACCGTAGTAAACCCTAGTAAACCCTAGTAAACCCTAGTAAACCCTAGTATACCCTAGTAAACCCTAATAAACCCTAGTAAACCCTAGTAAACCCTAATAAACATTAAGAAACACTTGTTAACCCTAAATACTAAACCCTAAGAAACACTAATTAACCCTAATTTGCAATAAACACTAATATATATATATATATATATATATATATATATATATATATATATATATATATATATATATATATATATATATATATATATATATATATATATATATATATATAGCTGCAGCTAGTGCTGCTGCTGTTGCAGCTAGTGCTGCTGCTGCTGCAGCTAGTGCTGCTGCTGCTGCAGCTAGTGCTGCTGCTGCTGCAGCTAGTGCTGCTGCTGCTGCAGCTAGTGCTGCTGCTGCTGCAGCTAGTGCTGCTGCTGCTGCAGCTAGTGCTGCAGTGGGGTTTTGAACAGAGAGGAAGAAAGAAAACAAATTGTTTTGTTTCTAGGGTTTATGTTTAAAGCCATTGAGAGGGTTGCTTATTGGGGTTTAGGGTTTAGGGTCTAGGGTTTATTGTTATCTAGGGGTTACGGTTTATTGCTATTATCTAGGGTTTAGGGTTTATTGTTATTGTCTAGGGTTTAGGGTTTATTGCTGTTATGTAGGGTTTAGGGTTTATTACTAATTAGGGTTTAGGGTTTATTACTAATTAGGGTTTAGGGTTTATCGCTCCTTAGGGTTTAGGGTTTATTGCTCCTTAGGGTTTAGGGTTTATTGCTCCTTAGGGTTTAGGGTTTATTGCTCTTTAGGGTTTAGGGTTTAGGGTTTAGGGTTTGTTTATAGAGAGAAGATGAATGTCTTTGAAAGTACGAGATAAACTATAAAACAAATATTGTTAATAACTACAAACAAATACAGAAAAACAACAAATAATAATTAAACTTGTTTAGAGAGAGGTGCATATACACCTGAGATATGGGGTAGGAAAGCAGCAACATTCTAGAAAACAATAAAAATAATAAAATGTTTTATTTTTAATTTAAAAATATTAAATTATATTAAATTAAATTAAAATAAAAAATTATATATATATATATATATATATATATATATATATATATATATATATATATATATATATATATATATATATATATATATATATAGGAGGCACCAGGTGTATATACACTCGAATAAACAACAAGTATATAAACAGTAAAAGCGCATCAATTTATATTGAAAATAAAATATTTTTAAAATATTTAAATTTAAATTAATATTATTTATATTTATTTTATTATTTTATTTATTTATTTCGTATTTCTTTCCTCTATTCTTGTCGAAGCCTCGAGTTGTATCCTCTCTTTGGTGTTGCTCGGGTGTATCTACACCTAACATCGTTCTGTTTATTAATTTTCTTGTTTTTATTTGTTTATTTTTCTTTGTTTTTTTATTTAATTTTATTTATTTTAATTTATTTAAATAAATTATTGCTTCTTTTCTCTCCTAAACCTTCATGCTGTTCTCACAGGACACAGCAGGGGCCCCAGACCCCCCTTGGTTTGAGTCTTCTGCTGCTGCTGCTGCTGCTGCTGCTGCTGCAGCAGCAACAGCAGCAACAGCAGCAGCAACACCAGCAGCAACAGCAGCAGCAAGGTCAGCAGCTGTTCTATCAGGAGCATCACCATCAGAAGGACCAACAGCAGCAACAGCAGCAACAGCAGCAACAGCAGCAACAGCAGCAACAGCAGCAACAACAGCACCCTCAACGCCAGACCCCGAAGCAGCATCACCCTGCGCCCTCACCGCAGCAACAGCAGCAGCAGCAGCAGCAGCAGCAGCAGCAACAGGAGGAGCAGCAGCAGTAGCAGACCTTACTCTCGGTCAGGCGTTAGTACTTCGGCGTTCTCTCCTTACTGTCCGTACAGTAGGATTGTATCTACGTATATCTATCTTCTCTCAATCTCTGCATATTGATGCTTCCAACGAAGCAGAGACAGCGTGGATCCACCTGGCCTTCTGCTGCAGCTTCTTTAAATCCTATGCTGTACAGCAGCAGCAGCAGCAGCAGCAGCAGCAGCAGCAACAGCAGCAGCAGCAGCAGCAGCAGCAAGGGGGAGATGTAGACTGTGATAAGCCTCTGCTATGTATTACTGTCCCTGTTAAACATCTTTGGAGAGCTCTTACTAAAGTAAACAACCCATAAACCCTAAACCCTAAACCCTAAACCCTAGATAACCCTAAACCCTAGATAACCCTAAACCCTAGATAACCCTAAACCCTAAACCCTAGGAGGTCTTTCAGTGTGCAGTACTTCTTTGTGGTTGCTGTGTTGGTTTGAATCTATAGACCTTACTGTTTACGTCTTAGGGTTGAGGGTTTAGGGTTTAGGGTTTAGGGTTTAGGGTTTAGGGTTTAGGGTTTGTGCTTAGGGTTTGGGTGGGAGCGGCGGATCTTCTCGTTTGCTTCGTCCCTCTTCAGTTCGTTTGCTGCTGCAGCAGAAGTGTGTTCGGGTGTATATACACTACGATAGGTGTGGGGTGTCTTCATCTGTTGTGCTTCCTGCTGCTGTAAGTATGCTGCTGCTGCTGCTGCTGCTGCTGTTGCTGCTGCTGCTGCTGCTGTTGCTGCTCTCTTTCTGCTGCTGTTGTGGCTGCGTGGGTGTCTTGATCCTGCTGCTGCTGCTGCTGCTGGAGGTTGGGGCTGCAGCAGCAGCCATTGCAGCAGCAGCAGCAGCAGCAGCATATACTTCCTTAAGCTCTCTCTCTCTCTCTCTCTCTCTCTCTCTCTATCTCTCTATCTATCTATCTATCTATCTATCTATCTATCTATCTATCTATCTATCTATATCTATATCTATATCTATCTATCTATCTATCTATATATATATATATATATATATATATATATATATATATATATATATATATATGTTTTCTCTATATTGCTGCTGCTCTCTCTGCTGCTATTTCTGCTGCTGTTGCTGCTGCTTCTACTCTATCTGCTACAACAACAACAACAACTACTACTACTACTACTACACTACTACTACACTACTACTACTGCTGCTGCTCCTGCTGCTGCTGCTGTTGCTGCTGTTGCTGCTGCTGCTGCTGCTGCTGCAGCCAGCGTGTTGGTCTTTCCCCTGTCGTGTAGTGTGGGGTCGACGTCACTCTCTCATATTTGCTTCGAGTTTGTTGCTGCGGAGTTTGGAGGATTTTCTTCTTTTGTTTGATGATCTGAGATTAAATAATAAATATATTAATAACAAACATATCGTTCTTGTAAGACATAAAACCCTAGGGGTTAGGGTTTAGGGTTTAGGGGTTGCTAGGGTTTGGGGTTTAGGGTTTAGGGTTTGGGGGTTGGGGTTTACGGTTTTGGGTTTTGGGGCTGGTGGATAGGGTTTAGGGTTTGAAGACAAGGGTTTAGGGTTTAGGGTTTAGGGTTTAGGGTTTGTGGGTTTAGTGTCTAGGGTTTAGGGTTTAGGGTTTAGGGTTTAGGGTTTAGGGTTTGACGGGTTATGAAGATGATAAGGACGTGCAGCAGCTGCTGCATTTGCTGCTCCTCCTGCTGCTGTTGCTGCTGCTGCTGTTGCTGCTGCTGCTGCTGCTGTTGCTGCTGCTGCTGCTGCTGCTGCTGCAGCTGACGGGTTGCCCGCGGGAGGGGGCGGAGACAGCAGCAGAAGGCGCAGGCTTTGCTAGTGAGGTTTCTCTAGATGAAAAGGTCTTCGAGACACTTGTCTTCGGTGATAAACCCTAGACCCTAAACCCTAAACCCTAAACCCTAAACCCTAAACCCTAAACCCTAGCTGCTTCACTGGCAGTCTGGAGACGTCGTGCTGCAGGCTGCTGCTCGTTTTTAACTTGTCTTCATTTGGTAGACAAAATTTACAAGCTAGCTAGCCAGGAAGTTAGGGTTTAGGGTCTAGGGTTTAGGGTTTAGGGTTTAGGGTTTAGGGTTTGTGTGTTGATGTAGACCCCCGACTGCCTGCCTCGAATGAGTTGACGTTTGGAGGAAGAGAGCTACGCGCGAGTGCTGCGCTTTGCGGTTAGTTCCTAGGGTTTAGGGTTTAGGGTTTAGGGTTTAGGGTTTAAGGGTTGGGCTACGCTTGCTTAGGGTCTAGGGTCTAGGGTTTAGGGTTTAGGGTTTAGGGTTTAGGGTTGGGGGCTGAAATGTTGAACCCTTACAGAGCTCGCGGGGCCCCTGCAAGAGCAGCTATGCTTTAAGTCCTGGTTAGGGTTTAGGGTTTAGGGTTTCGTGTGTTTAGGGTTTAGGGTTTAGGGTTTACGGCCTCCTGGTTAGGGTTTAGGGTTTAGGGTCTTGTGCTTAGGGTTTAGGGTTTAGCTTTTAGGGTTTACGGTTTAGGTTTTAGGATTTAGGGTTTAGGGTTTAGGGCTTCGTATATTTAGGGCTTAGGGTCTCGTGTTTAGGGTTTAGGGTTTAGGGTTTAGGGTTTAGGGCTTAGGGTTTAGGGTTTGTGTGTTCAGAATATTTGGGTTCTCCTATTGGGCTTTTCTATCGAACTGCTGGCGTTCCTATGGTTGCTCTTCTAGGTGCAGCAGCAACAGCAGCAGCAGCAGGAGCAGGATCTGCAGCAGCAGCAGCAGACACAGCAGCAGCAGCAGCTGCTGCTGCTGCAGGTAGCCCGGAGCTCTTCCAGCCACATCTGCTGCTTATGCATGCGCTGCTGCAGCAGCAGCAGCAACTGCAGCAGCAGCAGCAGCAAAATTCTGCTTCAGGATGGGCGCAGCAAGATGAAGCTGCAGCCTTTGGAGCCGGGAGATCAAAGGGTTAGCTGCTGTCCATAGGGTTTAGGGTTTAGGGTTTAGGGTTTAGGGTTTAGGGTTTAGGGTTTAGGGTTTAGGGATTGGGGCTTCAGCTGTGAGGTTCAGATCGTGGGGTTTAGTGTTTAGAGGTTAGAGTTTAACGGTTAGGCTTCAGGGTTTAGGGTTTAGGGGGTTTAGGGGTTAGGGTTTAGGGGGTTTAGGGTTTAGGGTTTAGGGTTTAGGGTTTAGGGTTTAGGGTTTGCAGGAGAGTGGCGGACAGGGCCAGTGAGGGGCTGGGCAGGTTTGTTGTGGGCGTCGACTTCACCGTCTTGTAACGAAGCAGGAGCAGCAGCAGCAACAGCAGCAACAGCAGCAACAGCAGCAGCAGCAGAAGAAGAAGGGGATCCGACAGCAGCAGCAGCAACAGCAACAGAAGCAGCAGCAGCAGCAGCAGCAGCAGCAGCAGCAGAAGACACGGAAGAAGATGAGGAGAGCTTCTTCGCTTTTTCTAAGGCCCTGCAAAGGCTGCGGATGCCGCCCTCCAAAGACACACCTGCAGCAGCAGCAGCAACTGCAGCAGCAGCAGCAGCAGCAGCAACTGCAGCAGCAAGAACAGCAGCAGCAGCAACCGGGGCGAAGGAGAGTCAGCAGGAAGCTTTAGGAGCTTCAGCTGCTGCTCAACGCTTCGCAGCAGCAGCAGCAACGCCAGCAGCAGCAGCAGCAACTGCTGCAGCAGCAACAGCAGCAGCAACAGCAGCAGCAACAGCAGCAGCAGCAGCAGCAGCTGAGGCTGGCAGTGAGAATGGTGCAGCGTTAGAAGACAGCCGAGATATCTTCGCAGACACAAACACACAGACGTACACCCCTACTCCTGCTCCTGCTGCTGCTGCTGCTGCTGCTGCTTCTGCTGCTGCTGGTGCTGCGGCGGCGGCGTCTACGCCATGGGCCGACTCGCCTGACACGGCTCAGCAGCAGGCAGCAGCAGCAGCAACAGCAGCAGCAGCAACAGCAGCAGCAGCAGCAGCAGCAGCGTCGCCTAATTGGTGCAGTGGGCTGAATGTGCAGCAAACGGCAACAGAGGCATCTCCTCATCCTGAGCAGCAGCAGCAGCAGCAGCAACAGCAGCAACAGCAGCAGCAGCAGCAACAGCAGCAACAGCAGCAGCAGAAGAAGGAGGCTGCGCCTCTGTTCTCAACTCTGTCTCGCCTTTTCACTCGGTGGGTTTGCTGCTGCTGCTTTCTTCTTTTGCTGCTGCCCTCCACTGCACACAACTGTTGTTGGTGTTGCTGCTGCTGTTGGTGGTGGTGGTGATGGTTGTGGTGTTGCTGTTGGTGTTGCTGCTGTTGTTGATGTTGCTGCTGTTGGTGTTGCTGGTGCAGCAACAGCAGCTGCTGCAACAGCTGGCCCTCCACTGCACACAACAAGCTGCTGCTGCTGCTGCTGCTGCTGCTGCTTGTGGTGTAACCGGTAAGCAGCAGCAGCAGCAGCAGCAGCAGCAGCAGCATTTTAAAGGTGTGCAGCAGCAAGCAGCTGCTCTTCTGGTGTGGGGCGTTCAGACTGTCTATGAGGAAAGGCCGTCAAGGACACAAGAAACAAGGTCTGCTGCTGCTGCTGCTGTTGCTGCTGCTGCTGTTGCTGTTGCTGCGGCTGTTGCTGCTGCTGCTGCTGCTGTTGCTGCTGTTGCTGCTGCTGCTGTTGCTGCTGTTGCTGCTGCTGCTGTTGCTGCTGTTGCTGCTGCTGCTGTTGCTGCTGCTGCTGTTGCTGGTGCAGCAACAGCAGCTGCTGCAACAGCTGGTGGTTTTGTCTTGGTGGTTGGCAGTTCGTGGTGTCTTTGCTGCTGCAACTTGCTGCTGCTTCTGCTGCTTGCTGCTACTTCTGTTGCTGCTGCTGCTGCTGCTGCTGCTTCGTGGGCTGTCTTGCTGCTTGTGCCTCAAGGCTCACTTAGATATTCTTGTGTGGGGCGATTTGCTGCTGCAGATAGTGCAGCAGCAGCTGCTGCTGCAGGTCTCGGCAACAGGAGATGCAGCAGCAGCAGCAGCAGCAGCAGCAGCAGAAGCAGTCTGTCTTCTGTGCAGCAGTCTGACGTAGATATGCCTGCATGGCTGAGCAGCACAGCAGCAGATGAGTCCTGGGATGTATCTTAAAAACATCTTCTCTTCTTGTCTTGCTGCTGCTGCTGTTGCTGCTGCTGCTGTTGCTGCTGCTGCTGTTGCTGCTGCTGCTGTTGCTGCTGCTGCTGTTGCTGCTGCTGCTGTTGCTGCTGCTGCTGTTGCTGCTGCTGTATTTGCCCCACATGGGGCTGCCATTCAGAGCAGAGCACAGCAGCAAATTGCAGCAGCAGCAGCAGCACGTTGCAGCGAGTGAGTTAGTCGCGAAGGATCTGCAGCAGAGTTTTGCTGCTTCCTTGCGGTGTACATGCAGCTGCTGCAGCTGCTGCAGGTGGGAGGCTGAGGTGTATATACACCTCAGACAGACAACACCGCAGCCAATGATATGCTGGCCAAATTTTTAAATTAAATTTCTAGGGTTTCTAGGGTTTAGGGTTTAGGGTTTCTAGGGTTTAGGGTTTAGGGTTTCTAGGGTCTAGGGTTTAGGGTTTCTAGGGTTCAGGGTTTAGGGTTTAGGGTTTCTAGGGTTTAGGGTTTCTAGGGTTTAGGCTTTAGTGCTGCAGCAGTTGAGTGTCTGTGCATGCATCTCTCCTACAAACTGCAGCACAAACAGCCCCACTGCTGCTGCTGCAACTGCTGCAGCAGCAGCAACAGCTGCTGCTGCTGTTGCTGCAAATGCTGTACCAATGCTGCTGCTGCTGCAGCAGCAGCAGCAGCAGCAGCAGCAGCACGCTAAGCCCGTGTGCTTTGACTTAAGTAAGAAAGCTGTAGTGAGCTCATGCCTTTCCTGCTGCTGCTGCTGCGGCTGTTGCTGTTACGGCTGCTGCTGCTACTGCTGCTGCTACTGCTACTGCTGCTGCTGCTGCTGCTGCTGCTGCTGCTACGGCGAGGGGAAGAAGAGAGAAGCTGCTGCTGCTGTCTGTCTATACACCTCAACGCAGAGCAACCGAACAAACAATAAGCTACACACTGCAGCTGCAACGAAGCAGCAGCAACAGCAACAGCAGCAGCAGCAACAGCATCAGCAACAGAAGCAGCAACAACAGGTACACTATGAGCAACAGCATCAGCAGCAGGAGCAGCAGCAACAGAAGCAGCAGTAGCAGCAACAACAACTACAGCAGCAGCAGCAAGAACAACTACAGCAGCAGCAGCAACAACAACTACAGCAGCAGCAGCAACAGCAACTACAGCAGCAGCAGCAGCAGCAACAGCAGCAGCAAGATGAAGAGGTGTCCTGCCGCATTTCTTCTATTCTTCTCTTAATTAGCTACAGCAGATATTTCTGGTGTATGCGCAGCTTAACGTACTGCAGCAGCAACCCAAGACAAATCGAGGCTACAGCAGCAGCAGCAGCAGCAACAGC
>OY986959.1:1790779-1834834 GCA_963920595.1 Eimeria praecox
GCTGACGAGCTACCAGCATGACGCCGTAGAAGTTGCTGGAGCCCCTGGAGCCATTGCTGCTGCTGCTCTTGCTGCTGCTGTTGCTGCTGCTGTTGCTGCTGCTGTTGCTGCTGCTGCTGTGGCGACGGCGACAGCAGCAGCTGTTGCACGAAGCGTGCAACAGAGACATGAGCGTCGGAGGGCAGCCAGCGCTGAGGCAGCAACAAGAACGGTAAGGGCTTTTCTGCTGCAGCAGCTGCAGCAGCTGCAGCAGGAGCTGCAGCAGGTGCTGCAGCAGTTGCTGCAGCAGGTGCTGCAGTAGCAGGGCGTTGCTGCTGCTGCTGCTGCTTAGACAATACACCTGCTGCTCGCAGCACATCTTCAATTTGCTGCAGCGTCAGAATAAAGATGTGCTGCTGCTGCTTACAGGAAGAAGTGTCTCGCTGCTGCTGCTGCTGCTGCTGCTGTTTATGGTGCAGCTGGTCTGACAACTGCAGCAGCAGCACCTCCTCTGCTGCAGCAGCAGGCAGCACAGCTGAGCCGTTGCTGCTTCTTGCTGCTTCTATTGTTGCTCCTGCTGCTTGTGAATGCAACGCAACAAAATGTGCGGCTGAAAGAGCGGACAGGGGGCCATAGAAACTATCACCGCCTCTACTGCTGCTGCTGCTGCTGCTGCTGTTGCTGCTGCTGCTGCTGCTGTTGCTGCTGCTGTTGCTGCTGCTGTTGCTGCTGCTGCTCGCCTCCTGAGTGTGACTGGGGTGTTGCCTCTGTGCTGCTGCTACGGCGCGGCGTAAAGCACGCACTGCACTGCTGCTGCTGCTGTTGTTAGTGTTGCTGCTGCTGCTGTTGCTGCTGCTGCAAAGGGCCTTGTCAACAGCTGCAGCAAGAGGCAGCAACCGATTCAGCTGCAAGCCAGCCCATCTTTCCAGCTGCCGCACGCCCGTCTCAAGCCATGCAGCAGCAGCAGCAGCAGCAGGAGTGCCTGCAGCAAAAATGCTGCTGCTGCTGCCTTCCCTAGCCGTGTCTGCAGCAGCAGCAGCAGCAGCAGCAGCAATGGCACGAGAGAGCTGCAACAGAACAACTGCAGCAGCGTACTGATTGTCTGCCTCGTTGCGGCATTCTTCGTACTCCTTTACGAGGGCCTCAACATCATGCTGCTGCTGCTGCTGCTGCTGTTGCTGCTGCTGCTGCTGCGGATGTGGGGTCTGCTGCTGCGAGACGAAGGCAGCTGCCCTCCAAAAAGGCAGCAGCGCTGCAGCAGAAAGTAATAAGATGTTTTGCTGCAGCAGATAGTCCTCAACAGCTGCTGCTGCTGAGCTGAGGTCGCCAACAAGTCTGAACGGAGGCAGCAGAAGCAGCAGAAAGAACAGCAGTTGCAGCAACAGCAGCAGCAGCAGCAGCAGCAGAAGCAGCAGCAGCAGCAGAAGAAGAAGAAGGCTCACCAACAGCAGTAGCTGCAGCAACAAGTAAGCAACGAGGACAGCGTGCTGCTTCGAAGCAGCAAACTTACAGCAGCAGCAAAATGCAGCAAACCAATGCATGCGCAACGCAGCAACAGCAGCAACAACAGCAACAACAGCAACAGCAGCAGCAGCAGCAGCAGTGTGTGCTTCTCGCAGAGTTGTATGTACAGCATAGCAAGACATACTGCAACAACTCCGTGACAGGAAATAGTTTTGATGCTGTTCTTTGACGATTTGTTGCTGCTGCTGCTGCTGCTGCTGTACCCCCAGCAGCAGCAGAAGCAGCTTCTGCTGCTGCTGTCGCTGCTGCTGCTGTTGCTGTTGTTGTTGTTGTTGCTGCTGCGCCGATAGAAAGGCAAAACCTCTGGGGACTGGAAAGCAACTGAGGCTTCAAAGCGCCAACGTCATCTTCTCCTGCTGCTGCTGCTGCTGCTGCTGCTTCTGTTTCTGCTGCTGATGGTGCTGTTGCGGTTCCTGGTGCTGCTGATGGTGCTGTTGCTGCTGCTGCTGCACTCCCTGCTGCAGCGGCCGTAATACAGCAGTTTAGGAGTTGTTGCTGCAGCATATCTGCAGCAGCCGGCGTAGGGCTGTCGATATCAATGAGAGCCTTTGAAGCAGTACCCGACGCAGCAGCAGCAGCAGCAGCAGCAGCAGCAGCAGCAGCAGCAGCAGCAGCAACAGTGCTGTTATCGCAGGCAAGCGAAAGCTGCGCATTGGGGGTGAACTGTTCCTGCTGCAGTTGCTGCTGCTGCTGCTGCTGCTGCTGCTGCTGCAGGGCCAGCAGCAAGACACAGAATGCTTTGCGGGTCACCTGCTTCGCCTTCCACGTCCTTCGTGCTGCAGCAAGCCACCAGCAGGGGCAGCAGCAAACCTGCTGCTGCTGCTGCTCCTTCATAAGTTCTTGCTGCAGCTGCTGCAGCTGTAACGGACGTGCTGCTGACCTCCAACTTAAAGAGCTTCCTGCTGCTGCTGCTGCTGCCGCTGCTGCTGCTGCTGCTGTTGCTGCTGATGCTGCTGCTCGGGCTTGCTGCTGTCCGCTACCATAGCCCGTGAGCGTAATCCATGGCTTGCAGCAGCAGCAGCAGCAGCCAGAGCCAGCAGCAGCAGCAGCAGCAGCAGCAGCGCATGCGATTTCTTCAGGGGCAGCCGAGCCTGCCGCTGCGGCCTGAGCTCCTCTTCCAGAGGCAGCAGCACAACCCGTGCAGCAGCTGCTGCTGAGGGTGTTGCATCTGCTGCTCTTGTAGCTGTTGTTGTTGCTGCTGCTGTTGTTGTTGCTGCTGCTGCTGCTGCTGCTGTTATTGCTGCTATCTGGCCAGCCAAAAAGTAGAGCCGAAGACAGCGCGGAGCCTAGTGACGCCCGCAACCACAGCAGCAGAGCACGTTGCTGCTGCAGCTGTAGCTGCTGCTGCTGCTGCTCTTCACTAAACATTTCACACAGGACCCCACAACTATCAGCAGCACTCCTCATGAAGAGAGAATCTGCTGCTGCTGCTGCTGCTGTTGCTGTTGCTGCAAACGGGCTTGCTGCACGAGACGGGGGCTCGCCTCCAAGGCCACTGACTGGGAAGCGAAAGGAAGCAGCAGCAGCAGCTTCTGCTGCTGGCGCTGCTGCTGCTGCTGCTGCTGCTGCTGCAGTCTGGTGGTGCATCAGAGGCTGGCAAGGCAGCAACGAGAGCAGGCGATCTGCTGCAGCAGCAGCAGCATCGAGCCAGCATATGCAGAAGGAGCCTAAGGCTTGAATTTGCTGCAGCAGCAGCAGCAGCACCTCCTGATACCAGGCGCAGCCACCAGGTGCAGCAGCAGCAGCAGCAGTCTCGCAAGAACCGCAGAGGCAGTCGAGGTGCTGCTTCTGCTGCTGCTGCTGCTCCTCCTCCTCCTCCTCCTGCTGCTGTTGCTGCTGTTGTTGTTCCTGCTGCTGCTGAGGCGAGGTGGGAGAGCGTAGCTCAGCTAGCTGCTCGGAGCAGCGGCGTTCGTGCTGCTGCTGCTGCTGCTGCTGCTGCAGAGCCGTACATCGCTGCCACACGAAAGCAGCAACGCGAGAAAAACTGCAGCAAAAGTGCGACAGAGATGCAGCGGCCTCTGTGCTGATCCACTGCAGCAATTGCTGCAGCAGCACCTTGTGCTGTTGTTGTTGTTGCTGCTGCTGCTGCTGCTGCTGCTTGAGGTGCAAGTGCAGCCGCAGGGTGTTGCTGCTGCAGCTCTTGCTGCTGCATAGATCTTGCAATCGAGTCTGAGCATCAGCAGCAAAGGCTGCAGCAGCAGCATACAGGCGCTGAGGTTGCTGCTGCTGCAGAGCAGCACCCAGCAGCAGCACAGGCAGTGTTCTATCGAGATGTTTTGCTGCTCCTGCTGCTGCTGTCTGCTGAAGCCTATCTTCAACTAGCAGCTGCTGCAGCACTTGCCAGTCGAAGCATAACAAGCGGGACAGCCACATCCTCAATTCACTATCCTGCTGCTGCAGCTGTTGCTGCTGCTGCTGTTGCTGTTGCTGCTGCTGCTGCTGCTGCTGCTGTTGCTGCTGTTGCTGCTGCTGGTTGCTGCAAGGAGTTGCTGCAGCCCAGGCCTCCCACGCAGTGCTGTTCGAGAGACACTGCAGCACTTGTACAGTTGAGCCCCAAAGAGGCCACTGCTCTGCTGCTGTTGCTGCTGCTGTTGCTGTTGTTGTTGCTGCTGCTGCTGCTGTTGTTGCTGCTGCTGCTGCTGCTGATATTGCTGCTCCAGCTTCTTGAGTAGAGGCCGCTGTTGCATCGCCACCTGCAGCAGCAGGACTGCAGATGTTCGAAAACTTCCTGCTGCTGTTGCTGCACTTGTTGCAGCACCTGCTGCCCCTGCTGCTGCTGCTGCTGCTGCAGCTGCCGCACTCACACAGAGAGTCACAATTTGGGGCGCCTCCAAGCTGCTGCTGCTGCTGCTGCTGTTGCTGCTGTTGCTGCTGCTGCTGCAGTTGTTGCAGGTGCAGCTGCAGCTTCGCTGCTACAGACGTTCGAACAATTTCGGTTATCTCCAGAGCCAAGGGAGGAATTGTCCCCAGCGTGTCTGCTTCATCTTGCTGCTGTTGCTGCTGCTGCTGCTGCTGCTGCGGTCGTTGCTGCTGCTGCTGTTGCTGCAGCATGTGCCTTTGCTGCAGCTGCTGCTGCTGCACATGGGGTTTATAAGCTGCAGCGACGCAGAAGGCAACATAATCTAACACCTCAACCGTACAAGAAAGCAGCAGCTGCTGCAGCAGCTGTTCTGCTGCTGCTGCTGCTGTTTCCAGCTGCTGCAAGCCTATTGCTGCTGCCTGCAGCAAACTGATATGGGCAGCATACGTCTGTACATGCAGAGCAACAAAGGCTGCGGTGCCTGCTGTTGCTGTTGTTGCTGCTGCTGTTGCTGCTGTTGCTGCTGTTGCTGCAGCTTGACGGGTGTTGCTGCTGAAGGGTGTTGCTGTGCTGCGGAGGGTGCTTCTGGCGCATGCAAATGGCGAGGCAGCAGCAGCAGCAGCAGCAGCACTTGCTGCTGCTGCTGCTGCTGCTGTAAGCCGCCGATGAAGAATAGGGGTATTAGCCCTGCGACTGCCAAGGGAGAGAGCTGCTGCTGCTGCTGTGGCGGCTGCCCTGTTTGCTGCTGCTGCTGCAGCAGCAGCAGCAGTAGCACGTGCAGGCGTTCCTGGTGCTGTTGCTGCTGCAGCAAAAGGTGTTGCTCGGGGGGTGCTGCTGTAGGGAGACGCAGCAAACGGAGGGTATAGGCAGCTCGCCTCTGCTTGCTGCATGCGTCTTTCGACAGCAGCAGATGTATGTGCTTGCTGCAGCTGCTCTTCATTTGTTTGTTTTAGTTGAGGGGTTCGCTCGCCTTCATCTAACACAAACAGCAGCCCGCACCTGTCCTGCTGCTGCTGCTGCTGCTGCTGCTGCTGCTGCTGCTGTTCGTGTTGCTGCTGCTGCTGTTGCTGATGATTCAAAGTGCGGGCAAGTTTTCGACGAGGAGTCTCTGAAGCGTCACCTGCAGCCCCCCGTTTGGCACGCTGATACGCTGCTGCTGCTGCTGCTGCTGCTGTTGCTGCTGCTGCTGCTGTTGCTGCTGCCGCTGCTGTTGCTGCAGCTGCTCCAATGCTTGAAGCTCCTGCTGCAGTTGCTGCTGTGGCTGTGGCAAAGGGAGAAACTCGGATGGAGGATTCTTCACGTCGCGCACGCGGGTTGTATATCTGGCTGCTGCTGCTGCTGCTGCTGCTGCAGCTTCTGTAGCTGCTGCTGCTGCTGCTGCTGCTGCTGCTGCCCATCTTGCTGCTGCCTTGTCTGCCTTCGCTGTCTGAGTCTATCACCACCACATCTTTGTCTTGCGTTGCAGGAGTCATCGAAGAGAAAACCTTGGACGGCTCTTCCAGTGTTGCTGCTGCTGCTGCTGCTGCTGCTGTTGCTGCTGCTGCTGCTGCTGTCTGCAGCTGTGGGGTCCATGGAAGGGAAAGCAGCGGCTGCAGCAAAGGGGTGAGCGGCAGCAGCAGTGCAGCAGCAACAGAGTGAAGACGGACTCTCAAAGCTCTTCGAGAGAACGCCAAATATCTGCAAGCAGACGCAGCAGCAGCAACGCAGGCTATATATGTGCTGCTGCTGCTGCTGCTGCTGCTGCTGCTGCTAGTATTGCTGCTCCTGCTATTGTTGGTGCTGCAGCTGTGCTTAGTATAACTCTCCTACTGCTGCCCTGTATGTCTAAAGCGGATGTGGAATTCATGCTGCTGTTGCTGCTGCTGCTGCTGCTGCTGTTGCTGCAGCGTGTGCTGTTGTTGCTGCTGTTGCTGCTGCTGCTGCTGCAGTGTGTGCTGGTGTTGCTGCTGCTGCTGTTGCTGCTGATGCGGTTGTTGCTGCTGCTGCTGCTTCTACTTACGCGTTGCAGTGAAGGTAGAAGTGACGCAGCAAGGAGGCGCCGCCTCTGCGGCGCTGCTGCAGCTCTTTGCTGCTGATCTGCAGCAGCTGCTGCAGCAGATACAGCGAAGACTGCAGCAAGCAGCACAAGAGCACATCCACAACCAGCAGCAGCAATTATGAGGGAGAGAAGGCTACAGCATTCTCTTGTTGCTTCTTATTGATACTTACTTCTCCAAGGATTAGCAGCACCGCTTCGTGCTGCTGCTGTCGCTGTTCCCCTCGCTGCTGCCGCTGCTGCTGATGCTGCTGCTGCTGCTGCTGTATGTGCTGCTGCAGCACCTGCTGCTGCAGTGCAGCAAAGCCAGCCATGCAGCGACTGACTACGGCGCTTGCTAATCCCTCGAAATCCTTAGCTAGGAAATGCTCGAGTGTCTGTACAGCTTGCTGCAGCTGCCGCTGCTGCTGCTGCAAGGTCTGCTGCTGCTGCTGCTGCTGCTGCTGCAGCGATGCCTGCTGCCGCCCCTGCTGCTGCCAAGCAGCGAACGGATCATTGTCAAAGAGGAGTTGAAGGTTCTGCTGCTGCTGCTGCTGCTGCAGTGCAGCAGCAATCCCGCGCAGCAGCGATTCAATCGCGAGTAAGGAGCTGTATGTTGCTGCTGCTGCTGCTGCTGCTGCATGCAGCAGCCGCTGCAGCTGCTGCAGCTTCACCTCCTTGCATTCTTGTGTGGTTTGCTGAGCATATATCGGCGGTATTGAGGCATCAGCAGCAGCTGCATCTCCTGCTGCTGCTGCTGCTGCTGGTGCTGCTGCTGCTGCTGCTGCTGGTGCTGCTGCTGCTATTCCTGCTGCTGCTGTCTGTCGCAGCAGCAGAAAGGCGCTGCTGCCCTCGGCTGCTTCACACGAGCAAACTCCCAAACTTCGTACAATCTTTAAAATATTACACGCAGACAAATCAGAAGAAGTCTGAGAAAGAGTGGCGCTATCTTGTTGTCCTTCTGCTGCTGCTGTTCCTGCTGCTGCTGCTGCTGCTGCTGCTGCTGCTATTCCTGTTGCTGCTGTTGTTGTTGTTGCTCCTGCTCCTGTTGCTGCTGATGATGCGGCGGCTGCAGCTGAGGAGGAGGCCGACGTTTCATGCTTACGGGCTAAAACATCGCGGAGTTCAGGTGTATCTGCAGTTGGAGCAGCAGCAGCAGCAGCTGCTGCTGCTGCTGCTGCTGCTGCTGCTGAGACTGCCTTTGCAGTTTCGGGATCTTCTTCGCTGCAATTACTTGGGAGAAGCTGCAGCAAAACATCGATTTGCTGCTGCAGCTGTCGAGACAGCCGAGCTACCTCATAGTAAAGCTGCGTGGAACTGCAGATGGAGTGGCAGGAACTGCCGCTGCTGCTGCTGCTGCTGCTGCTGCTGCTGCTGCTGCTGCTGCTGCTGCTGCTACAGGTGCTGCTGTTTGCCCCTGATTTCAGGGCCTTCCACGCCTTAGAAAGACTAGTTGCTGCTTCGATGCAGCAATCCCATTGTTGACATTCTGCTGCTGTTGCTGCTGCTGCTGCTGCTGCTGCTCTCGCCCTGTCCTGTGCAATAGCAGCATCTGCTGCTGTTCTTTTCGTGACAGTCGTCTGTATACAGCTGCTGCTGAAGTTAAAGAATCCGACAGCTGAAGCAGCAACTCGAGGGGGAGGTGTTGCTTCTGTTGTTGCTGCTGTTGCTGCTGTTGCTGCTGTTGCTGCTGCTCGGCGCACGGGAGAAGCAGCTAACGTTGCTGCTGCCACCGCAGCAGCAGCGCGCCTATTCCGTGCTGCTGCAGCTAAGGGGCTTCTCTGAGGACTGCCCTGCATGCTGCTGCTGCAGCTCTAGCCAGTGCTGCTGCTGCTGCTGCTGCTGCTGTTGCTGCTGCTGCTGCTGCTGCTGCTGCTCGTTCTAGTGCTGCTGCTGCTGCGGATCTGCCAATCTAGCCTTTTCCGTGGGCTCAGCTGGCCTTCTGCCACTGTTTTTTATTTATCTTGTAATCAAATTGATGCGAAGAAGAACCTCAACTACCATAGAGGAACCCCCCCCAACCCCCGGGGGCCCCCCTGGAACGCCAGGAGGGGCCCCCTGCTGCAGGTTGTCTAGTAAATGTAGAGTAAGAATGAGATATATTTTAAACTGCAACAAAAATTTGAAGTCAGATATTCAATAAATTAACAGAAGACAGAGAAGCCATCCCCTTGTTATTTGAAACACCCTCATCCCTTCCCTCTCTGTGTTACTACTGGTGGGGTTGGGCCCCCCCTACCCCCTCTTGTGTTGATGGTGGTTAGATATGTGGGGCTCTTCCTTTTTTGTGGATTTATTTTCGTAAATTAAATTTAAATTTGTTTTGAATGCGCTTTTGATTAATGCTGAGAAGGAATGAAGGGCGACGAGGGAGGAGGTGGGGGGGTAGGGAGGGTAAGAGAGAAACAGACCCTAGGGCGGTAAAGACAGAATCATATTCTACGGGATGTTGGCGTTTGTATCCTTAGTTACTCTCAATATGACTACGGAGGATCAATTAAGTGTTTAATTAATTACAAAGAAAGTATGCTGTACCCATACATGTTCGCAGGCTGACTAGGGAAGATAAATTAAGTGTTTAGTTAAAGAGAGTTAACACTTCATTCTTCAGTGCATGCGCATGCAGCGAGGGGGCGGTGGCTGTACACGGTGGCTGTACACGGAGGTAGAGATGCCTGCCGCCCTGACTGCAAAAAGGTGCGTTGAAGCCCGAGACAGGCCTGACTGTCTCCTCACCTGGCCAGGCCTGGGCTGCTGTGTCCAAGGCGCCGGAAGGCTGGAGGGGACGCTAGCGGCTTTGTACGAATTCTTTCTTTAAATGCCTGACTCTATTGTTGCCAGTTACGACCTTCTGAAAAGATAGAGGAATCCCGCTACGCTTGGTAGCATTGCGTGGTTCTTCGGATCAGTTGCGAGCAGCAGCCCGCCCCCTCCGCCCCTCCCAGCAGGGGAGCTTATCATGCAGCAATAAATGATGAAAACGAGAAAGAAACAGAAAAACCAACCGGAAAATACTTTGTTTGAAAATACCTGTCAAACCCTCAGCATTTTCCTCCTGCATAACGGATATGACTCAAGGCCTGGCCTCGGGTGGGAAGGCAGTCCACTGTCGGGAGCCTCGCCGAGCAGAAACAAGCTCAATTTCTGCATCTCATACGGTAGAAGGCGCATTTTCACGAAGAATAATTCGTGAAGAATGCCTTCCTCTCTCTGTCATCCAGGTATGACGGGCGCGGTGATGGGAAGGCAGTAGAGAAGTTCCACCACCCGCCCAACATATATCCTTGCCCTCAGAAGGCACTGAGAGGTCAACAATTGGTATTGGACCCCTCTCTATTAGAAGGGGGCACATGAAGATGGTGGTCGCATCTACTCAAAAGTTTCCCCTTCCTGGAGCACCTCAGGACCGTGCAAGCCTTCCGGAATGCTCTGTGATGCAGGCTTAAACCCAGTCCTGCAAAGGAACAGGTTGTGTTGGCAAATCGCTACATCGGGACGCGCCAGTCATTGATGAGCGCAAGTCCAATGGTGGGCCAGGAGGAAGCAATATGCTTGGTTTATAGCAGGGCTACCTCCTGGAGTGAAGCCATCGGCAACCGGATGGGCCGCGAGTAGAAAAATACGAGGTCAAATTGAACTGGCTGCATAAAAGAAGGAAAAATACTACTCCATATCTCAAGGGGAGAGAGAGCACAGCTTCGGAAACGGCCCAGACCTAGAGCCCATCGATACTGGGGCTGTGAATGCCAGACCAGCCTTGAAAGGGATTACACGTGGCAAAGGACTGAAACCAGCCAATTCAGCACTCAGAGGGAAGGCGTATCGAGCAGAGCATCTGCTGTTTTTGCTGTAAGTAAGGCCAGACAGTCCGAGATTGCAGCTGCATGGAAAAAGCTAAGGCACTGGGGAGGCAGGATGTCGAGCAGCGCAGGCCGGGGAGCAAGCAAAGCGATTAAGAAAAACCCCTCAGCAACAGCGTAACGTTATATTCAATGATGCGGACGAACGACCGGTCAATCGCACCGTCAGATCCTTCTGGAGTCCCTGCAGTGCTTTTTCAAGTTATTATCAGTGGTCAGGGGTTGCTAGAACTACATGGCACGGGACGCATAAGTAAATCTGGTGCGTTGTTGATTATTTTATCTGCGGCGGTCCTAACAGCGTGCTTTTGTGTTTCTACGTCTCCTGACCGACATTGTACCTCCTTTAAACTAACCGATTATATTTTTACTCAATCTTTTGGTCGACTATTTGCTAGCTTGGGGTTCTGTTAGTAGCGTGTAGTGATGCTTACGCCCCTTCCTAGGTCGAAATAGCGTGTACCGTGGATAGGGTGATGAGCACCTATATTGGGTTTACCAGTACTAATATGGTTACTATTTTAACCCCTTTCTTACTATTATTATAGTTGATAGGAACTATATGGGAGGTCTTAGGACCTTGCAGGGCTAGCTAATTAGACCTCTATCTAGTCCTATTATATTTTAGTGCGGTGCCGTCGCTAGTGAGGTTGCGCGCCTTGGCATTTCAGCCGATACTCCCACCTCTGCTTCTAAGCAGAGGTGGGAGTATCGGCTGAAATGCTTCTAAGGCAGCTATTCTAACGCCATTCCTAGTACATTCACCCTATCCCTTTTGGGCTAATGTTAACAAAATTATTCTTACTTTCTAGTGCTATGTACTACCTATTTTTGCCATACGAACAGCGGATGTGCCTATGTTACATGAACTAGTCGGGTCACTTGCATGAGTAAGCTAACTGAAGTGTCGCACTACATTATATTCTACTTTCACGTGTGTAGCCTCTTCGTAACGTGAATTTTGCCACTCTGGGTCTCTGAATATAGGCACCTCCCCCGAGTATTGCTACCACTAGAAACTCTGTGAATAGTAGCACTAACGTGGTGTAGATATTGGCCTTTCCAGAGGTGGTACAGTGTGCTGGTGCTTGCCGTCATGGCTTACCGCTACATGCATGTCCGTGTGCCTTTAAGCTAGGCCATTGACTGTGGAGATAACCTCCTACCGCCACATGGGGTGCTCCTCCACCCCGTTTTCCCCCCTCCATAGGACGGGAAGCGTGCAGCAGCTGACGAGAAGGGAAGATAGGGAGGGTGCCGAGACGAGGAGAGGGGCGGCGAATCAGGGCAGACATCGTTTCAGCTGGCGGGGCCGCCAGGCGCGCAGCAGTGCAGGGCAATCCCCCAAATGACTAGCGGGTTCCCAGGTGGCGCGGTCCTCCGAGGCGCCCCGCCACTTGACCAGGTAATGGGCCTCGTCGCCGGACCCGTGCTGGTCCATGATGTAGTCGACTTTGTATTGATCCATGAGATTGCGTGCAACATCGCGGGTGGGGGTCCACCCCACGACGGCCGCCTGAGGTTCCAGCTCGGGGGCGCGGGGGAGGTCTGGAACTAACTGGGAGACGTGGAAGACATCATGGCATTCGTAAGTAGGGGGCAACTCCAGGCGGTAAGCAACACTCCCAATGTATTCAGTAATAACGAAGGGTCCATGGAAGCGGGGTTCAAACTTAGGGCATGTGTTAACAGCGGGAAGGTCCTTGCTGCTCAGCCAGACTTTTTCGCCCACCGCATACTCCACTTCGCAGCGGTAGGTATCTGCGTAGTGCTTCTGTTGGCATTTTGTTTTCAGGATATGACTCTGCGCCCGGTCGTAGAGCTGGCGGAAAAGCTTGGTCATCGGCGGCGTAAGGGTAAGGGAGACAGCACCGACGACGTCGAGATCCGCTGCTGTGAGGGGGTTCGCCCCAATCATGACCTCAAAGGGGGAACGTTCAGTGGACCAATGACTATTGGTGTTGTAAGCGAGCTCCAAGGCAGTTAAGAAGCGCTCTCATTCACGTTCGTCAGATTGGATGTAGGTGCGCGGCATTTGTTCGAGCGTGCGATTTACTCGCTCAGTTTGGCCGTCACTCCGAGGTTGATACGAGGAAGATAAAGCGCGCTTGATGTTGAAACGCGTGCACAACTGCTGCCATAGGTCTGATTGGAAACGTGGATCGCGGTTCGAAATGAGTGCCTCTGGTAGCCCATGAATACGAATAAGACGATCGGCGAGAACATCCACAGCGTCTGCGGCTGTGAATGTCTTTTTCGCAGGGACAAAGTGCTCCTTCTTAATAAGGGAATCGACTAACACCAGAAGAGAATCATGTCCAGTCTTCGTAAGCAGAAGGTCGGTAATGAAGTTCAAGCTGACGTGGCTCCACCGACGGGAAGGGATAATTAACTGTTGGAGAGGGCCGCCAGGCTTTGGTTGAGCGACTTGGAGGGGCGGCATTGCGGACGAACGAGCCGACAATCGCACCGTCAGATCCTTCTGGAGTCCCTGCAGTGCTTTTTCAAGTTCTTATCAGTGGTCAGGGGTTGATAGAACTACATGGCACGGGGCGCATAAGTAAATCTGGTGAGTCGAGCTACGGCGAGGTGGTGCAAACTAGCAGCTCATTACTCGTTGCGGGTGGCAGATATGATACGTGAACCGAGGAAAAGTATGGGCATAAAATGCAAAATCCGATGATACGGGGTTTCTATATTAGAGCTGCTCACCACGACGGAGTCGTAGACTTGCTGTAGTGAACTGCTGGCTTACACTGTTACTACGTATGTCCCTTAGGTTAACAGAATAAGTGCACACGCTGCTTTCTCGCACTTATGCCTATAAATCTCGCAGATTCTGCTAATAACACCCTTAATGATCAAATACACAATCGAGTTCATATTATCGATAGGAGGAAACCCAGAGTAATAGAACTGATCGCTGACCCCCGCTGAGGGTCAGCGCCCGAGTCTCAGCACCAACCGCGCATCCAGCCCCAAGGCCGGCGTCGGCTGGCGAGTGCCCTGTTCCCCTTTATGTTTCCCTTCTATCTAAGGGTGCCTTAATCCCTAATGTATGCTATATTTTCATGCCTTTTCATGTTACTAAACCTCGGGGCGTCACGACGGAGGTCCATTGTAGTGCTCGTGCACTACACTTGCCAAAGGCAAGCATACGCGGGAGGGAAAATAGAGTGAACCTCTCAGCAATCCCAACTACATATGCATTCTTTACGGTAAGAGGGGTGGAATCAGCTTCTCACTGAGAAAGGGAGCGCCCAGGCTTCTGCACAAGGCAGAGGCATTGCAGGAAACGGCGGAGAAATGCAAGCACTCCGGCTTGAAGGGCGTATAAAGACACAAGTAGGGGTACTTTGAACCAGATAACACCAGCTGAACAGCGGGCAAATTTGAAGGAATAACACGGAGCTTCCAGGGCAGGACATGTGGTGAACAGCGTGCCCAGCTGTTAGTACGTATGACACCTGGTGTAGGAATAACACGGAGCTTCCAGGGCAGGACATGTGGTGAACAGCGTGCCCAGCTGTTAGTACGTATGACGTACACTGTTACTACGAGAGGTCCCTAAGTTAAACAGAATAGGTGCTCACACTATATCTCTCTCCAAAACCTATGATCCTCGCTGAAACCACTAATACAAGCCATTAACAACCAATAGTGGGATCGAGTTCCTATTATTGTTAGGAAGGAAAACCCCGAATAATACGCCCGACCCTCGCTGAGGGCCAGGGCCAGAGTCACAGCCTCGCACCCAGCCCCAAGCTGGTACCGGCTGGCGAGCCCTCTGATCCTATTAAGCTGCTTTTCTATATAAAAGTGTCCTAACTCCTGAAATATCCTATAGTATTTCATTCCTTTTCATGATGTTAGGCCTCAGGAGACCACGCCAGGGATCCATTGTAGTGCCTGTGCACTACTGCAAGGGACAATGCAATATGCCTGCCAAGTTGCAATGCATCCAGAATGCGTCCATTTTATGACGAATACAATAATAAGCAATAATAAAAAGTGAACATATCAGGTAGCAGTTGAATTTGAGGTGACCGCTAGTTTTGTGGGCAGGTGACGGCTTCAGAGCAGTGGATCCGACGCGTGTCAGTGAGGGTGCCTCCGCGCGTTGAGCGTAAAGGAGAAAGTCCAATCCTTTTTGCGTTATGAATTGAAATCAAATGGAAATTTAGTAGTGAATACACAGTAGAGTATATGAGGGTTCTATCGCATTTTCGGGTTTTTGCTATAAGACCTGGCGAAGCTATCGCGTCGGACGCTGGGGCGCTACATGGCTGCGAACCTCTCACCGCACAGCTGGGCTGCCTGACTGGCAACATTACTTAGTCAAGAAAGCATTTGGGTAAACAGAAGATAAACTCTTGCTCTAAAGAGTGCGCACGTATTTGCGCTAGCTTGAAAGGTGGCCGGGCCACCCTTCAAGCCATAAAGCATAACCTTATTTTCGAAGGAGCCTAAGGTGAAGCGGAATAACATCTTTTACCGATTCTCCTTAGCCATGCTGATCTGAAGGAACTGTGCCTGAAGATCAAGGGCAGGGAAATGTAGTTCCCCCCAGCGTCTCGAGAACGGTTGGGAGAAGGGGTACTGCCAAGCGAGAGGCAAGCGTACGGGCGCCTAATTTTTGGTATTTAACAGCCATCCGCATTCTCCGCCTACCTGGACTGTCGCCAGGCTCGTCAGCCATAATCGTGGGGGCACAGATAGGTGATTAAGTTGGCCCTATCCACCCCTCAACTGATAGCTTGGCGATCTCTTGCTTGTGGGCCGATTGATTCCAGTACCGAGCGATCTTGGTGGGAAGCTTAGCGGGTAGTATTTGCAAGGCTGAATTGGGGAGGAGCAAATTGCTTCCCCAGAAAGGTGGTTGAACATTGATCGAGCATGGACTCATGCGGAACGCCCTGAGTGAGAGCGAACCGCCTTTGTGGGACTTAGAAAACCCTTTCTGCGAGCAGTTGTGATGTCTGACAACTGTATCATAGAAGTATCAGCCACCCTTCGTAACGTTTGCATGAGGGCTGCCACCCCCTTGTGGCCTTCTTGTGCCATTACCTGCTACTTGAAGTTCCCAGATCTGACTAAATCGGATGCAGTCAACACTAGTTCCCTTCTGCGTTATCCACGCTCAGCGATAAGCACTCCCAGGTGGCTGCGTCAGCACCTTATTCCCATTTGCAATGCTTCGTAGGGATACATATATTCCTGCCTGTGTTGGTGCCCGATAGCGACGCACTTCATAGTGCTTCTTACGGGTTTGATAATCCTCTTCGTTCTGTAGGTGGCTTGCCAGGAGGGAGTTCGTTTTGCATCCCTCACAAGTGATGGCTACATTCGCTATTGCCATTTCTTTGCGCTTGCCGTCTCGAAGAATAATATCAGGCCTTAATAGTGTCTTCATGCCTTCCGGTCAGGCGTCGGTCTGTAGCTTCTTACCCGGTATCTTCGCACTGCTCTTGCTGTTGTGATCGTCTGGCTTGGATTTTACTGTCCACCGGGACGGTCAAGCGTCGATTTGGATAAGAAGTTGCTCTAATTTCGTTGTTTCCTCACTGATGGAAGAGAGTGTAAAACTGCCAGGGCGCTTGCCTTCGCTTCTTTTCTCCCCCTCCCCGCAGCCACCAGAGGAGGGCATACTGTAGGAGCCAGGGATAGGAAGAGCGAAGAGCCTTTTTATCTGGCGGAGCCACCTAAGCCAGAGGCCCCTATTTAAGCTACGCTGCACCTATCCGCTTACGCAACCACTGTCCCTAGGTGGATGGCGGTACGCAGATGCTTCTGAGGGAATGCTTCCCACAAGTGATCCTCAGAAACCCACTCATGGTGGCGCACTCCTAAACATTTGGAGTAGAATTCTCCTTTTCTACGGCCTCTGCGAGCCATCGCACGAGTGCTCAGGATCTCAGTCTCCTCCAGCTGTTCCTTCTCGCCATGACGCTGTCGAGAGTGAAGGGAAATTTCGGTGATTCCCTGAACCTTTTGAGGGGAGTAGCGTTGATAATATGATGGCATCTCCACGTTTAGGCTACGTGCAAGATGCAAACTAGCCCATTAGCTGGAAAACGAGCAGTGAAGGGCCCTAACCAACCAACCCAGAACTTTAAGGAAAACTGGGTTTTGGAGGGGCAGACTGCCTCCTCAGAAAAGTATCAATTGGTGTTATTGAGTGAGGGAGCCCCAACTCCTGCGGTACGCCCTTTTTGTGAGAGCCAACCGCCTTCACGCGTCTCAAGATTGCACTTTATACGACCAAGTAGGGTGTCTGATTACTGTATCATAAAAAATATCAGGCAGACTTTGGAACATTTGCACGAGGCCGCCCTCCGCTCCGACGTCTTCTGTTGCCCCTGCCGGCTACATGAAATCCCCAGCTTTTTTGGCCAAGGCGAATGCAGTCGGCACTAATTACACGCTGCATAATCCATGCTGAGCGTTCTGAGATCGGAAGTCTCTGCGTTAGTACCGTCTCGTTTTCTCGTGCCATGCAGCCAAAGGATCCATAGACTAATGTGGGTACTGTTACCCGATACCTTCAAGCTTCGTACTGCTTTTTTGAGCCTTTGATATTCCTCTCCTTTCTGTATACGGGCTGCTCCGAAGGAGTTCTTGTAGTCCTCGAATACGACCGCCACATCCACTATTGCCAAATCCTTCCGCTTGTCATCTCGAAGAATAACATTTGGCCTTAGCCGTAACAGTGTGTCCCTTTCTTCAGGACAGGCGCCGATTTGAGCCTTTTTCCCCTATTCTTCGCGCTGCTCTTGATTGCTGCTGTAATCCTTTCCAATGCCTTGTTATGTCAAGCTTTGATCTTGCTATTCATGTGATGAGGGCAGTGGTTGAGGGCATACGCTAGGGTTTCCGGGTCCTCTGCAGTCGCGGCATCGTGATACCTTTGAAATCTTAATCGCCTTCAAGTATATTCGTGTAGGAAATTGAGCAGATCTTGCTCTTACGGCGAAGATGGCCTCGTACGGCTTCAGACGGGTGAGAGATCCAAAGAAAGCATACCTATCTGCTGCCTGCTCGTTCTCCTGCACGCTTCGAAGACCATGCGAGTCCACTAGAACCAGGTCGCCCGGGGTGGAAGTTGCTGCTGAGTGCCGTTTGCCGTAGTTTCTTACCTGACGTATTTGTGCCTCCCGCATGCATATCAGCGCTGTTGCAAGCTGCGTACGGAAGTCAGCTGCTACTGCCATATGGGGCTTTACTACCAGCAGTCACGTGTAATGTCGGGTCAGACAATGGAGCTTCAGTGTAAAGGACAGATGCAGGAGAGCACAGAGTTGAAGAGTGCATTGCTACATTACAAACCCACTCTGCAGAAGGAAGGAAATCAAGCGGCTTCCATGCCTTGTGCTTGGTATAAAGTCGTAGATACTGCATAAGGCTGTAGTACGTCCGTTCAGTTTGACCGCCTGCCTCTGACAGATTCGCGGTGATCGTGTAATGCTCTATATTAAGCCGTTTCAAGAATTCATGCCAAAACGTGCTAACAAGCTTCGGGCCCCTGCCAAAAGTCATGCTTTTCGAAGAACCTTCGAGCTTCCAGACATGACCAATGCATGGCTCTGCCACTCCTTCTGCTGTAAATGAACTCGAACAAGGGATGAATTGGGCTTATTGGATGTGTCTATCAACGACGGTATGGATACTAGCGTTGAACTTGGCTGGCGGTAAATACAACAGATATCCATTGGGGTATCCTTCTATTTCAGTTTAGGAATCGTAAGTCTCCGTAGGACTCCAGGTTTGAAGCTGTTCCGATGCTTTTGCTGTTGGCACTTCGGTCAAGTGAGGGGATATTCCTCAGCTCAGGGACGCCGCGGGCACGTCTTAATCCACCAGTAGAACCCAAAGTCTCGCCTCACTGTTGTATTGTCCATGACGTGTTAAAGCATGATCGTGCCCCCTAACCTGCTTGCGAAGCCAAGCTAGAACATGTAGTCCGCGAGGGCTGGGCTCCCTCTGGTGCCACAGGAGGTTCGTGCCTATTCTGTAGTGTTTAACCCATCGCCCTTTGCTAATTTGGGCTAGCAGGGCAGCTGTATATGTGTCTAAGGAATAAGAATAGCACTCCTTAAGGAGGAAATGTGAATAATGGGAGAAAAGAGTGACTGCGAAACCCTGTGCCTGACCCGTAGGGGGTCGGGAATTTACGTCGGTGGCCACGTTGGTGGTTCCCTTTATCCACTGACCTGTGAAGTCGCACAGCGTGCGAAGGCAAAGCTACCGAACAGCGCTTTCATTGTAATATTGGAAACTTTTCGTCGGGCTTATCAGGGACTGATGAACGGTTTGCAGTGTGAAGTGCCTGCTGCAAAAGTAATGCCGCAACCTTTTAACCCCACAGCAGACCGCGTAGAGCCCCTTATCACGTATCGGATACTTTTCTCTCCAACTTCTATTCAGAAGTGTGTCATATTAGCATGACACAGGACTCCTATGTTGAACCAGTTCACCACGGCATGCTCCTAGCCATGTCCTGGCTGACTCAGTGGGGGGCGCGCATGCAGCTTCAAGGCTACAGTATGGCGGTAAATACTGGGCTGCGATGCGAGACTGCAGCCCTCAGCACCCACAGCAGCATTTTGCTCCTCTATGGTAAACCCCACCGAATACTTCTGCTCCCTTTCCGTTAGGCGATATGAGTAGAAGGCGATTAGGAGGTGCCTTTTCGAAGCTGCGGCCTGCTGAGAGACCATCACCCCAACTGCTGCGTCACTGGTATGGGCTGTTACCAAGAAATGCTTGTCGAGATCGGGGAGGGCGAGAACTACAGATGATACGAGGTGTCTGACGAGGCTTCTGGCGGCTTAATCGTCCCGTTCCGTCTTAACAAGTTGTTTGTCCTTCTTATGTAGATTCGTTAAAGGGGCGGTGAGTTGAGCGAATCTAGGAGTGAGCTTGCGATAGTACGACACGAGGCTAAGAATCTTCTGGACTTCCCTGCAGGTGTCCAGGGGTAGCGACCAATTCGCAGCCGCCTCAATTTTTGCCATACGTGATTCGGCGCCTGCTGAAGACACACAGAAACCAAAGAAACTCATTGACTGCACGAGACACCAACAATTGTGTGCTTTCATGAACAGTTGCTTCTCCCGCAGCAGCTGCAGAGCACGTCACATGTACTGCGAATCCTTCAGCACATTGCGGCTGAATACAAGCGCATCACCCAAGTATTATACAATCCAACCCTCACTGAGTGGGACAGATACCTCGTGATTAGCCTGTTATTGCACTTGGGAAAACGCACTCCCAAGCCTCATGGACATGCAGGTGTACTCTACTTTGCGCGTTTGAGTACGGATTGCAGTGCTTTTCGCCAGGTGTATGGGGATATTGAAAACCCCGTCAACGGAGTCAGATGACGAGTACACTGCTGAACCCCGCAAACTGCCCAGACGTTCGTCGATCTGGGCCATCGAGAAATTCGTGTTCACTGTGTTTTGTTGAGGGGCTGGAAGTCGCGCACATGCGCCACCTTATGTCTCTGTGCTTTGCCCAACACCGGATTATGTCCACGGGCGTCAGCCGAAGGTTGAGCCTTACCCTTTTCTACCATTTCCGTTGCTTTCCGCTTAATTTCCCCTTCAAGATGCGGGGGCCACCGTTAATTTGAAACGAAACTTGGGGCTGTTCCGGGGAAGAATTCATTGCGGTGGATGGAGCGTCCAGCGGAAGGCCTGCCCTGGAACCTCCGTGTTACTGAGTTCATTTGAGAACTCTTCCTTCAATTTTGCCCGCTTGTGCTGTTTTGGTGTTATCTGGTTCAAACTACCCAAAGCTGCGTTTTTTTAGGCCCTTCAAGCCGGAGTGCTTGCATTTTTCCGCCGTTTCCTGCAATGCCTCTGCCTTGTGTAGAAGCCTGGGTGCTCCCTTTCTCCGTGAGACGCTGATTCCACTCCTCTTACCGTAAAGAATGCATATGTGCTTGGGCTTGCTGAGAGGCTCACTCTCTCCCGGAGCGCATGCCTTGTCCATAGTTTTATCGGTTTTCACGTTCTGTTTGTTGTCAACAAGGAATAGTTGCAGGAGCTGCTCCCGTCAAGATGAACAGCTTGCGAAAACGTTCTCCATGAATTGCTTTAGTTGGAAATGCACTTCCCACCGGATTAGATCCGAAAATCGAGTTCGTTTCTGCTCGAGGAGGCTCCCAGCTGAGGGTTGCATCCTCGCACGAGGGCAGCGCACGATCAGTCTTCTTTATAGAGGAAAAAAGGCTGAGATTTTGACAGGTTTTGCTATTTGAGGTTTCTTCATCTTCTTCAGTTATTTCCACGCACTAAGCTGCTGCGGTGATGTAGGTTCGTTGCTCGCATTTGCCTCAATTAGCCATGAGCCATGCGGTGCTATGAAGTGTAATGGGAACCCTCCATATTGACAGAGGGCCGTCGTGAACTGCAGGAGGACCAATGGCTTAAATGGCGAGTAGTAGTGGACTGCAGTAGAAGCCAACGACTTAAATAGCGAGCTTGCAAAACTGAGCTGCCCTCCCCAACCTCCTAGGCACAGCATCCCAAGAACCTGGGGCTGATGGAGACTCAGGCCGGCATGCTATGGGCTGCAACGCACGTTGCTATAACTAGTGCTGCAAGGCAGCCCCACATGTGCGCACAACCAATGCCCATTTGCTGCATGCGCTGGCACCGTAGACTGTATTGTAGACAGTCGTTAAACACTTACTTGTCCTTCCATACTGAACCTTCCAGTAAGCAAATATACGAGTATCAGCATCACAAGGGGCATGCTACAGCACTGGCTACTAGCATTTGCACGCATGTTCATGCACGAACATAGCAATACGTGACGCTTACACTAAGTGTGGCACTTGGGAATAAATACACAAATAGAGAACACTACAGAACAGCACGCTTTTCTGAGTAATAGGAATCGCCCATGCATCTCTATGGAGGAGACGTCGGCTCATTGGCATTTGGTCCCCGGTGAAGGAGGGAAGGTCATTTCTTGCTCCTAGTTGCATCTAAAACTTGTAAAATAAATTAACTTGACAGGAAAATAATAGGAAGCATGTAAATGTAGTGGATACGGTGCTTCGGGTGTCTCGCTGGCGCCCCACACTGGCTGCACTTTCTAGCCCCGGAGTTGTCTCCCCAGCGGCGTGGGCGTTGGGGTGATGTGGGGTTGCAGGATGCGGCGAAGTTGGGAGGTTCAAATGTAACAAAGACGGAAAGAGGTTTACGTTCTAGGGGTTTGTCCCCTACGGACCTGGAAATCTCAGGTTTACATACAGCCCAGATGCGGGTACCCTATCTGCCTGCTCTTGGTGCTGCTTTGGCCTCTTTGCGCCTGCGTTGCGAATGCAGCATGATGGATAATTCTAAGTGATTTTGAAGGGGGAAATTTTGTTGGGCCGAGGAATTGGACCCAACAATCTGTGTTTTGTTGCGCGGTTGCAGCTGGCTGCGGGGTGGTGGTGTAGGTGTTGTGTTTCATTTGTGTTTCTTTTCCCTGGTAGGCCGAGGAAGCGCGACGTGCGTGAGCGCGTTATAGCGATAGTCCTCAGGTGTATATCCATTACGGCAAATGTTGCCCTAATGGGGCCGCCAAGAGCTCCTCCCCCAGTCGCCCCCGCCGCCTGCGGCTTGAAGCCGGCCAGCGTCTCACTTGTACGTTATCTCCTCTTCTCTCTCTCCTCTTAAGCCGTGAGAGTGCGCGCAGCAGCACCACCGGCAGCGCAGCGCAGCACCAGCAGCATCACTTGCGTCTGAGTCACAAGATGAGGCAGCGACACACTCCACCAGGACCTCTTGATGGCTCCTCTGCAGCACCGCAGCAGACACACCAACAGCCGCAGCGGCCTCAGCAGCCGCACCACCAGCAGCGCAACCAACAGCAGCTACAAACGGAGAGCAGCTGTACCGGAGACACCGCCAGCAGCTCTCCGGGGCGTCCCATCCTCCCACATTTGGCATCAGTAGGCGAAGAGGGGGGGGCACCTTTAAGACAAATAGAAGAAAACGTAGCACATCATCATGACCAACAGCAATGGCAGGTGGACGATCCTGAGTGCATCTCCTCTGCCCCACCATTCTGCAGTGTCTTCCTCAACCAAGAGGAACAACAACAGCCACAGCAGCAGCAGCGGGAGGAGGAGGAGGAGCAGCAGCAGGAGCAGCAGGAGGAAGGAGAGAATGCTGAAGACGAGAGCAGCTATAGCAGCACGGAGGAGGCGTTTCCTGAAGTTGAAGAGGATACGCCGGTGGTGGTTGTTGGCCGCTGCCGTTCAAGTGATGGCTGGCGTCACAGCAGCACAAGCAGCAGCGATGATTCGTGTCTGGAGGGGGGCCGGCAGCACAGCACCCACTCTTTAGACTTTGTTGGCTCAGCAGCAGCCCATAGTGCATGCACATATTGGAGGAGAGGCCTCGGGGAAGAGAAGACAGACTCTGTAGATGCAGGCCCTTGGATCCGAGAGGCGGTGCGGTATATGGAATTGGTGGTAGAGTGCAGCAGCCGCAACAGCTGCACCGGCGAGGCCAATGCAGCGGCAGCTGCTGCTGCGGCTGCTGCTGCTTCCACTGCCTGTAGCAGCAGAATCAACAACAGACATCCAATGTGTACCCGCAGCTTCGAGCTGAGCCAGCAACATCTGCTGGCTCAGACAGAGCTGGGGCCCTCAAGGAGGCCCCGATGCAACACTGCCACTGCGGATATGCCGCTGGGGAGAGTGTCTGAGAGAGCAGAAGCAGCAGGAGCTGCAGCAGATGATGTTGATGAGGGGGTATCCATGCAGCAGGTTCACGTTCGCGTGCTGCAGCTCTATCAACAGCTGCAGCAAATCGCCACACAGGTTAGGGCGGAGGACTGCGACTGCGCGCATTGCCCATGTATTCAACAGCAGCAGCAGCAGCAGCAGCAGCAGCAGCAGAAACAGGAGGAGGGGACGGCGGCGTCTTGTGTGCGAGGCAAGGATAGCTCCTCCCTTACTGGGGGGAGCAGCAACAGCAGCAGCAGGTTATGTGCTTGCTGCGCATTTAGTTCTCCTTTAAGGATAGGAGCGGCTTTGTCTCACCTCTACAGTGAGAATCCGGCTTGCTTCTCCTTGCTGCTTCATGATTCTGTGCTGCTAGCGTTGCTGCCGCTGCAGCGGCATGCTGCTGCGGCTCTCGCGGATGCTGTGCTGCAGCAGCCGTCCCCATTGGCGAGCCTATTAGGAGATGGGGGCCTCTCTCGACTGCTGGAGGAGACTGCAGAGGCGATAGCAGCTGAAGTGGTGGCTGCAGGTGCAGGTGGCGTTCGGTGTAGCAGCCGCAGCAGTGGCAGCAACCGCAGCAGGTCGCAGCAGCAGCAGCCACAGCAGCAGCGGAGAGGTACGACAGGAGTCCTTACGTGTCAGACAGCAGTTGCTGCTGCAGTTTCTCGCAACAGCAGCAGCAGCAGCGTTCTCAGCATCGTAGGGAAGACCAAGAGGAGGTCGTGGCCAGACACAGGAACACAGCCCAATCTGGGGGAGGTGGCTTCGAGCTACAGCTGCTGCGGTGCTCCTCTTTGCAGGCACAAAAGAGCTGCAGCAAAGAGGTTTCTGGAGCGGCAGCAGAGGCAGCAGCTGCTGCAGAGGCTGCCTTGGCAATCCAGATCGCAAGAGCAACAACAGCTGCAACAGCAGCAGCAGAAGCAGGCCTCTGACAAAGACGCGGAGGCCCTGTCTAGGACCCTAAAGAGAGAACCTAGCGAGCAGCGGAGTCTATCTTCGCCAGCCGAGGCGGCAGCTGCAAAGCCAGCTGGCGCCTGCTTCCCGGCTGTTGCAGCAGATGCAGCAGCAGCAGATGCTGTTGCTGCAGATGCTGTTGCCGCGGATGCTGCTGCCGCGGAGGCTGCTGCAGCAGATCCTGCTGCAGATGCTGCTGCCGCGGGGGCTTCTGTAGCAGATGTTGCTGCAGTTGCTGCTGCCGCGGAGGCTGCTGCAGCGGATGCTGCTGTTGCTGCTGCTGATGCAGCAGGGGGGAGGCTCGGAAGTAGCTGTTCTGCACCTTCTTCTCTTGGGTCTTCAGTTGAAAGCTGCGGAATGACAGAAGAGTGTGCAGGGTGTGCGCGTATTCAGAAGCAGCTGCGTCTGTTCAACAGCAGCACGGAGCCGCCTTTATCTTTAGGCCAATACGTAACTCGGTTGCAGCACTTGGCCTCTGCGACAGAGCACGAAATGCTGATGGCGTTGCTGCTGCTAACACACCTGCAGCAGCGGCAGCAGCAAGTTGTGATATCAAAACGCAACGCTCATCGCCTGCTGCTAGCAGCACTTGTGCTCGTGTCGAAGGTCGTGCGAGATACGCATACACCTCTAGCACTGTGGGCTGTCGTGGGGGGGGTTTCCCCCAGGGAGCTCGCCTCTTTAGAGGTGGCTCTGCTTGAACTTGTAGGCCATCGTGTATCTTTCTCTTTTCCTGAGTTTGCTGCAGCTTATTGTCTCGCAGCAGCCCTCTCCCGCCTGCAGCAGCAGCAGAAACAACGGGATGTGCAAGAGCAGCAGCAGCAGCAGCAGCAGCTGCAAGGCACCCTTGGAGCTCCAACAACAGAGCAGCATCCTGGACAGCGTCATGATCCAGCCTGCTTCACCGAAGAGGAAGAAGGAGATGAAGGTGCTGCTGTTTCGCAGGGAACAAAGATAAACATCAACAGCGATATGATAGGCGTAGGTGTCTCAGGAGAGGCAGAATGTGGCCTTAGCATCAACTTGAATCCACCAGAATCAAATCTTGTGACGCTTTCACCTAAACCCTCCTGTAATCCAGAAGATGCCCTTGTGTGCGTGCGGTGTACACACACCGCAGCAGCCTTACCTAGGCCGGCTCTGAAGACGAATCCAATACTAAGACGCCTCGTGGAAATGCAGGGCGATGCTCATTGGCTGTAAGCTGTGTCGGTCGGGTGTATGCTGCATGCAGTGAGGTGTATGTGCTGCAGCGCGCTGCAGGACATAACAATCTGTTGTTGTTGTTGGTTGGTTGTGTAGTATGTACCAGAAGGGAAGATGTATTTTATTTCATGATGATGGCGAGACTTATGCTTGCTGCCGACATCGGCGCAAACAGACAGACAAACACAGACAACAACAGGATCCTATCATCTATCTACCTGCTTTGCTGTTTGTGTTAGAGGCAGCAGCTATTTTGCAGATATTATGGACGTATTAGCTGAAGGATGTTGTATTTGCTGAGGTTTAGTGCTAACATGAATAGATAGATCTTCTTCTTTCTCTTCTTCTTTGATTTGTTTTGTTAATTTTCGCGGGACCAGCAGTTTCAGTTGTTGTTGTACAATTGTCTCTCTGTCTTGTTTATATATTTATCCCTTCATAGGGATATATCTTCTCTCAGCGTGTCTTCTTCTTGGTGTGTTGAATGTGATATATTATGAACAACACTACGTTTGACCAAGTGCCTTTGAACTAATCCATCTGACGCATTCACCTGTCGCCTCATCCCACATCCTAAATCCCTAAATCATGAGCGCGGTGATGCGACGATACCTACGAGCACGATAGGTGTTTTTTTGAATCTGTCCGCTGTATGTTTGTCTACAGTTGTTTGTTGTTGTTTGTGTTTTTTCTGTTGAGGAGTAAGTATCCCACATTTGTGGTGCTGCTCCTGGAGTGCTTGTGACTTGCAGCTGGTGTTCAATCCGGCTGTCACACTGTCTTTGGTGACTCCAGACAAGTTGAATATGCCGGTTCCCGCGTGTTTCTCCGGCAGTGGCTGGGTATAAGATGTGGCCGTGTAGCTGTCAGGTGGCTTTTCTGAAGAGGGGCTGCGGCTTACTACGCTGCCTCTCAGCCTCCTTCTTATCAGCTCCGGCACCCCACCTTTATTTGTGTTTATTATTATTGTTTTTGTGTCGCCCCATTAACGTCGTCACCTCCGCAGTGTCGACGGGGCCGCTAACAGTCCGTTCGCTTTCACTTGCGTCCATCGCTTCAAGCCCTGTGTCTTTGTACTTCGCTGATTTGCATCCAGGGGTGCGGATTACTCTGCAGACATTTATTAGCTTATCTTACTAGAAACATATTCGTAGGGCAGAAGCGAGATGAGGAGCGCCTAGGTAGAGAAACCAAGGAATAGATATTCCCCTCTGAAGCCTGTAGGAAGCACGACTTGCACGCAGAACATCTAGCTTGTAGACAATCAAGGAGCGATTGAGAAGAACCCCGCATTCAAATCGTTCGATGCATACTTTTGCGTTTCCCCATGAAGCGCGAACACTGGCCCCCACCTCCGCGGGCGGACAGAGGATCCAAACACAGCAAGTGATCGTGCGGATTTCGGAAAGGGCTTATCAGATCTGCAGCTGAGGCAAGCTCCAAAACATGTTACACCCGGAGTTCTCCCGTATACGCAGGAAGCAGAAGGGTTCCCGGCAGAACTGAAGCGGACACGGGAGGCGGATAACCTGAAGGCTGGAGTGGCAACGAGTGATGTGTAGGCGCTGGACGCTGCAAGGCTGTTCCGGAGCTTCTAACGAAGGAAACAAAGAAAAAGGAGAGTTAAATTGTGTGCGATATGCACAAGAAACCTTGGGGCGCAAGCCTGAAGTCAGTAACAAAGCGGCTTCTGTGTATTATGCACTGTCGTTTCATGCGCATTATTTGGGCAAAAAAAGGAATATTTAACAGCATTTCAAGAACGTTTATTGCAACAAAAAGCAGATTTCAATGAACCATCCACCAACATCGGCCAGTTGCAGCCTGCGTAGTTCGTCAAAAGCATATCTGCGGTGTACGCGCATACGCTTGAGCGCAGTTACTGAATAATAACATGAATACGCGCGGCGAGCACGACTGATCTGTCGACTGGTTAACGCATGAGGTAGAGGGAATAATAAATGTGCAATCATGAAGATGAATCTTCTCTTTCGTTTTTTGTTTTGGGCGCTTGGCGTTCAGTGTATGATCTGTTCCTGTTCTCCTGGTGAAGGCGATGGGATGCAGCGCGGCGATCCCTTCATTCAAGGCACACTTAAGCTGAACGGAAAAACATACAGAGCCATATGCAACTGCAACCAAGGTAGCTACGAGACAGCTTCAACGAAATAGTAGATTGTCGTCTAACGAACACGCTGATATGCAGGTTTGACAGAGGCAGAGCAGAAGCTAGTGCAGGTGGTGCCGTTGTGGTAAGACCCGATTTTTCTCTCCTTTAGTAGTTTGAAACAGTCCTAACAGATGCCTGTGTTATATGAAACACATAACCAGCAACCCCAGCAAGGTCAAGATCCACCAGGACAGATCTGCAGAGGGGGGCCTTACAGCCACTGAAATTCGCACTATTTGGGGCCAGCCAGCAGACGCGACGTTTGCAAATGTATCCGAATCGCATTTTGCTTGCTTAGACGACCGGATCACAGCCCCATCATTATACACCCCGGGTGAGCGTCTCTGTCTAGTGCTAAGAAATGGGCTGTACGAAGAAGCATCGTACATAAATCTACACAGAAAAGAAACGTGCTTGATAGTCTTCTCGTGTTTTATCAGGAGGAGACCTGGGAGAGTTTGCCCTGGCTCTTGTTGCCTGCGGGTCAAACCCTAACGACGCGACAGTGCTGCAGATCTTCAATGCATATCTGGCTGCTCTTCCTGGGGCTCGAAAATTCTATCACTGCACAGATGATGAGGCGTTGGAGCACATGGAGGCGTACTTAGGCCTGGTTAGCTTGCAAAACGCATGCAAGTGCACTCTCTTTGTCTGTCTATTCACTTAATCAACCCCGCATTCTTAACAGGAAGGCCTGGATATGTTTTCTCCTGATCCTAACACTCAAGCAGAAATCATCAAGGCACTGGAGCAGCCTCGCAATGTATGTAGGCGAAGTCTCTCCCTCTCTCCCAGCCCCCAACAAGGAAACAAATGAGCATAGAATAACAACAAACAACACTTAACAACAACTCCTACTGCTTCATAATTCATCTACATTATTTCTCAGGTAGGAGACATGCATTTCAGGAGCATGATGAAAAACCCTGGCTGGTGCGGCTTCTCTTCCTCTGCCTGTAGCTATTGCAGCTATTGAAGTGCTGCTGTTTTTCTATTTAAATGGATGAATGATGTTATCTTTCTCTTGATATATGAACGGCTCTATCTGCCGATATAATCGCTTGAACATGAAGCTAGCATTTCTGTTCAGGTATCACGTGGAGCGCGGTGGGTTTGAGAAGGTAATAATAATAATGTATACAAACTTGATGAGGTCACTGACTTGTTCACTTCACGAACTGTTCTGTTTAGGTGTCTGTACAGCTCAAAACGCTATCTAATCTCGAGTACGAGGCATGACATGTTGCCTTTTTCTGTTTTTTTTTCAGGTCTCGCTATTGCAATAATGAAAGCCTTCTTCGCGGTGTTGTGGGCCCCAACGAACCCTAACCAGAAGCGGCTGCAGCTAGATGTGCTCGCCGGCAAGCGTAGTCCCCAGGCGTTTCTCGTAGGTTATATTGAGAGGCGAAATGTAGAATATTTGCTCTAAACTCATAGAGAAATGTAATAATAATAGGAAGTTGCTACAACCGAAGATTGTGAAGCTGCGGGGATAGCTCCCCTTCTCCAAGCAAAGAGCAGACAGGCTAGGGCCATCATCAGCCATATGAATGCCGTCAACAGCAGAAGAAAAGAAATAGCGGAGTTCTTCAATAAGAGTGGCTTCTGCTCTCTCACTGTAGAGGAGCTCGCCTCTCGCATGGACCGATATGGTGCGTACAGCAACGCTTACGCCAAAATAAAATAAAATAAATCAAGTTAAATATACAAATACACAAACAAATCAACAAATCATTTGATTTACACTCCGTCTTATCGTGTATGTGCAGGATTAACTTGGCTTGAAAGCACAGGTAAGACAGCTGCAGCCACCATATTCATGCAGACACAACCGGACGTGAAGGGGATCTTCTCTATGTAGGGGCACGCCTTGGGAGAGATCTGCCTTTCTATCGCTTGTCCTTCTTGTGAAGACAACAGCAAAGCTCAGATACGCTGCTACGCCTCAGACTCCCCTCTCTCTCTCTCTCCCTGGTTGTATGATCTGCAGCAACCAGGCCTACCTACTACTGCCACTGTTACTACTACTGCTGCTGCTGCAGTAGTAGTAGTAGTAGTAGTAGTAGTACACACGCATGCACGCGTTGCTGTGAAGCTTTCTATCTGGAGGGCTTTCCTAATCCCGCGTTCTTAGTCATCGTCCAGCCCCAGCTGGTCGTTGCCTATAGTGTCTGCGTCGTCCTCCTTCCCTGCTGCTGCTGCTTTCGCTGCTTCTGCCAGGAATGGCACAACGGAGCGTTCTGCAGCTGCGATACTGTTGCTGAGAAGCTTCATTTCCTCTGTTCTCTCCTTCTTCGAGGCTTCTTCTCCTGTTTCATCATTGGGGGCGCCCTGTTCGCACTCTCCTCCTACTGCCGGTTGCTCTGGAACTGTTCCTTCGCAGACAATTTGGCTGCATTTCCCATGCAAGAAAGTTGCACAAGCAACGACTGGCAGGCCTCTCACCTCTGCAGCGAAAGGCCTGGGGGCCCCCGGCTGGGGGCCCCCAGAAGAAGGCGGGGGGTGGGCAGCTGGCGCGTCCATAGAAACAGCTGCTTCTTCGGCTTCAATGTACCTTTTGAAATGCAGAATATATTGTCAAAATTTATGTAATTAACAATATAAACACGAAAAGATCTGCTGAAAAACTACTGGAGGACCTGATTGTAACTCATAAAGGAGGAGGGGGCCTCCGAGGCTATCGATTCTAAGCCTGCTGGGGCTGCTGCCACCACCTACTGCCTCACTACAGCCAGTAAACCCACTATGTCAAGCCCCAATACTACTGAATACTTTTTCTTGTTTATTTATGTATAATATGTTGTTGATAAGCAATTTAGTCGCTTCCATCAGATACTGTATTCGTGTTGAAGGCCGCTCACACCTTGGCACACATAACTATACATCCTCACCCCTTGCGACGTGTTCTTAAGCAATTAGAGATAATTAGAACAGTGATTAGTTCATAGATATGGTATGACGGAGTTATCAACTCCATTGAGTTGCAGTGTCCCTACACCATAAGGTCCCAGGAGGTAAGAGGGGGAGACGGAGTGACATCAGTTGTACGCACTTTTAAGTACATTGCCGAGCTGTATGCAGCAGTGTATAAAGTAGCTGCGTTCGAGATATGCTTACTCTTGGAGGGAACTCAGGTTTCTGCAGCTGCTGCAGCTAACTGTGGGGCGCCTGGCCAACGCAGAACAAGAGAATGAAGATGGTGAATACAAAATATATATATATAAAAAATATACTCAACACCTGTCAGTTGTTTGACTGCTTGAACGCCGGTGTACAAACCCCAAATGTTAGAGAGGCAGGCTTTGGAGATGCATGCATGTACACTCACCCTAAAGGAGCCTGCTGTCTTAGTTGATGATCAAAAGATGCAACGGAAAGCAGTGTTTGTTGAAACCCTCTAATTAACACTACAGCATTGCTGACAGCCACTGATAGAGGAGAATAAGAGAGAATACATGGCCACAGAGAATGAAAAAATACAGATTTCCAGGAAGGGCACTCTAAACAATATATATATATATATATATATATATATATATATATATATATATATATATATATATATATATATATATATATATATATATATATATATATATATATATATATAATGTATTTCTTAATTTATATATAGTATCCCTCTCCTTCAAGGTCTAGTCGTGCCTCGGCAGCACAGGAACACCGCTTCCTGTGCAGGGAACGGCTTGTCAGCATCAGCAGAAGGAGCAATGGAGAAGCAGAAGAAATACATGGAGATTGCAGCACTCAGTTTTTATTTGCTTGCTTCATGATCTAACTTGCATTTGTTGTGTTTTTCGTTGGAGTCGACGCATTCAGTTGTATTGCAATCAAGACGTATCGTGCAACAAACAGCTACACTAGCAGCAGCAAGAGAAGAAATAAAGAAGGGGAAAGGGAAAGAGGAAACGAAGGAAGGGAGAGAGAGAGAGAAGCAAACAAAATGTGAGGCTAAGGATAAAACCAAGAACCAAAGAAAGCGAGCAACGTAACAACAAATACGATAACGCGAGGAGAACAGAACAACAGAAGAAGTGAAAGACAACGACAGACAAATCTAAGCCAAACCTTTCCTGTTTGTTCTCTCCCTCTGGCGCTGCAGCCACAAAAGGGAGCAGCTCAAATCAAATGTAACATTAAACCCATTCAGTGATTGAAACCTAAGGGAAAGCAGCCCCTTTAGGCTCGCTGACAGCAGCAGCAGCAGCTGCTGCTGCTGCTGCTGTTGTTGTTCAAACTCCCACTGCAGCCGTTGCAGTGAAGCCCGCTGCTGTTCGTGCTGCTGTAAAGCCTGCTGCTGCTGCTGCTGCTGCTCCTGTTAGTTTACAAACAAGTGGGAATGGCTTCTGCTGCTGGGGATATAGGGGCTAGCAGCAGAGTTTCGCAGCCGTAACAGCTTGCAGGCGAGCTCGTCGCTCTTCATGTCCGCTGCTGCAGTAAGGTGCTGTTGGTGCACTTGCTGCAACAGAATCAGCCCCTCATCTCCAGGCATGAGAGACGACAACATCAGCAGCGGCCTGTGACAGAAACAGGAGCACTGTGCTGCTGTTGCTTCGGCGCTGCAGCAGCCGCAAGACACTGCACCTGCGTGCTGCTGCTGTGCTGCCTCTGCCAAGCGAATGACATTGGTAAGGGCGTTGAGGGCTGCTTCTGCCGCTCTTCCGTCTGCTGCAGCTGCTGCTACCTCGAGCAGAGTCCATAGATGCTGCAGGGCCCCGTGCTGCAGCAGCGGCAGCAGCTGCTGCAGATTGGCTGCAGTTGTGCAGGCATTCGAGACCAGCCATAGGGCCTCTTTGCGCAGCTCCTCGCCCAAGTTCTGCTGCTCTAGCAGCAGCAGCGCATGCCGCAGCACGTTGCATTGCAGCAGCTGCTGCAGCTGGTGGCTGCTGCCTACAGCAAGATTGCTGAGGGCCCAGCAAGCCTCTCTTGATAGAGAAGGACGGCTGAGCCGCATCAATAAGCTGCGTAGACACCGCAGCACCACAGGGGTCCCTCTCGCACAACACGGCTCGGAAACATCCTTATATACGAAGCCCTTGTCCAAAACTCTGCTGCTGCTGCTACTCGTGCCGGTGTCACCTGCAGCAGCTGAAGCACTCCTCATACACCGCATGCAGCAGCAGCAAGAGAGGAGCTGCTGCGTCTGCCTTGCCGTTCCTGCTGCGATCTGTCCCACAACGCGCAGCGCAGGATGCAGCGGAAGCAGCATATGCTGCTGCTGCTGTTGCTCCCAGGCCTGCTGCAGCTGCTGCAGCTGAGGATTGCAAACGCGGCAGCACGCATTCCTCAGCCCTGTGGAGACGTCCAGCTCAAACGCACGAGCAGCAGCTGCAGCATCAGCAGCTCCTACCACACCTCCGCTGTTGGTGTTGCTGCTGCTGCACTCAGCAGCGCAGCAGCAGCAACCGCTGCTGTGCGCCAAGGTGTGCACGACATGCTGCAGCAGTGGCGGCGTCTGCAGCAGCAACGAAACCCCTTCAGGCCTGCTCACGAGGCCGTCTATAGCCCAGCAAGCGTCAGCGAGGGTCTCTTGCTGCAGCAGCAGCTCCGCCTGCTGCTGTGGCTCCAGGACCTGCTGCACAGACGCCTGCTGTAGAGCGTGGCGCAGCAGCGGCAAAAGCGGGCACAGCAGCGCTGCCTGCACATCCACCGCACAAGCAACAAACCCTAAACCCTAAACCCTAAACCCTAGATACATAATCCTGATCTCTAAATGCCTGAGGCAATCAGGTCATAGCAGCATGGACAGCAGGGCAGCTGTGATTGATGGTTTAGGGTTTGAGTTTGAGATTGTGGTAGGGTTTGACAGAGGGGTTTAGGGTTTAGGAGAAGAACCTACATCAGGCCTGGGGGTTCCTCTGCACAAATTTGATATGAGCCAAACAGCCGTTCGCCATGTTTGCGGGCGCCTGCTATGCTGCAGCAGCAGCAGGAGCTGCTGATGCAAGGAAGGCAGCAGCAGCTGCTGCGGCTGCTGCTGCTGCTGCTGCTGCGGTGGCGCCACTGCAGCCGCCACGCGCTGTAATTGCCGGAGCAGAAGTTGCTGCAGCTGTGGAGTGATGAGATGCTGTTGGGTATTTTCTTGCTGCTGCTGCAGCAGGAGCACCTGCTGCTGCTGCTGTTGCTGCTGTGGCTGGGTGAGCAGCGAGAGAACGTGCTGCTGCAGCAGCTCCTGTGACAGTACAATGTCTCTGTAGGCAGCAGAATCTCCAGTCAGGTTTCCTAAGGCCCACAAGAGCTGTTCAAATGCTTCTTCTTCTGTGGGGCCCCCTCCACTCTCTAATGAGGGCCCCCCACTGCTGCTGCTGCTGCTCGCCGGCGGTGCTGCTGCTGCTGCAGCAGAAGAAACAAAAGACCTGCAGAGTAGGGAAAGACGAGAAGGACTGAAGGAGAAAATGCAACAAAATATAAAACCCAATGTGCCGCTACGAACCACAGCAGCAGCATCCATGCTGCTGCCGCTGCTCAGGTTTGTTAGACACCATGCTGCCTCCAGCTGCAGCAGCAACACACGCAAACACAGGAAATATATGCTGCTGGTGATGCTGCTGCTGCTGTTACTGCTGCAGCTGCAGCAACACAAAGACAGAAGAGCAGTAAATATACGCACAAGCACAGTCACAGAAAACGGCAGCGCCATGCAGGGCTCGTGCAGCAGCAGCAACAACAGCATCATCCATCAACAACAACAGCAGCAGCAGCAGCAAGAGCAGCAGCGTTAGAGGAACAAGCACAACGGTACAGCCACGGACACAGTAAAACTCCAACAGCAGCAGCAGCAGTAGCAGCAGCAGCAGCAGATAGACGAACCATCAGTGCTTTGCTGCTGTGCGCCAGGCAACCCACAAGGAGTGGGAGGGCCCCAGCCTTAAGACAGGCAGCAATAGGTATATCTCCAGCAGCAGACAAGAGCTGCCGGAGGCCCCGTACCCCTTTCAGCAGCAGCATGACGACCTCCTCTTGCTGCTGCTTTTGCTGCTGCTGCTGCTGCTGCTGTTCCTGCTGCTGCTGCTCCTGCTCTAGCGCTCGGTGCAGCAGCTCAGGGAGAGGCTGCAGGAGCTGCATAACCTCCCTGAATATCTCTGGGTTTTCGGGGGGTGCTGCCGTGTTTTCCATAGGAGCCATGCGAGCAGCAGCAGCAGCTGCTGCTGCTGCAGCATCTGCAGCAGCATTAGCTGGCCTTGAAAGAGACAATTGCTCTCTGAGACGAGTTGTGAGCTCATCTAAAGAGGCGGACGCAGCCGGGGGGGGCGTTGGTCCCTTACACTGCTGAAGAGCAGCATCTGAATCATGCATCTGCATGTGTGTCTGCTGCTGTTGCGCTGCGGTCGTTGGTGGTGGTGGTGATGCTGCTGCTGCTCTTGCTGCTACTGGTGCTGCTTGTGCGTGCAGCACTAAGGATGCAGCTATGGAGACACAGAAGAGAACAGCAGAAGGCGGCAGCAGCACCTACAAGGAGCAGCACCGCCTACTGCAAGGAGAGAGAATTGAGAAGAAGATAAAGACAAACCACAAAACAGTGAGACATCCACAAGAAACACAAGACAAACCCTCAGCAACTGTAGGCCATCCTGTTGTTGCAGCTGCCTTTGTCGCTGCTGCTGCTGCTGCTGCTGCTGCTGCTGTTGCTGCTGCTGCTGCTGCTGTGCGCTATTGACTATGTGCGCTGCTGCTGCCGATGTGTGCTGTTGCTGCTGCTGTGGGTTGCTGCTGAAGAGCAACACTGCTCCTGCAGCCTTAGTCTGCTCCCTCCGTTGCCGCTGCAGTGGCGCCCTGTCTTGTCTGCTGCTGCGGGCGTTTCTGCTGCTGCTGCTCTTGTTGCTGCTGGCGGCTGTGGTGTATCTACAGAGGCCGCGTAAGCAGCAGCAGGCGTTGCTGTGGCGAGGCTGCTGGGTAGCTCATTGGTATCAGCTAGCAGCTGCCGACGTTGTATTGAAGGGGGCCCTGCAGCAGCTGCTTACTTATCGCTCTCACGAAGGAGGAATTAGGAGAAGAGATAATTAAAATAACAGCAGATGCAGCAACTAAGGTGTACACCCGCAATTATGCTGCAACAGACGGTGTCTTGGGGGGGTGGGACAGAGGGGTTGCTGCAGTCGGCTCATGCGGCTTTGCGTGTTTGTTTGCTGCTGCTGCTGCTGCTGCTGCAGCAGCAGCAGCAGCGGCTGCTACTGCTGCTGCTCTTCGTCCAGCTGTATCTTCCCCCCCTAAAAGGTATTCCTAATTGTTTTAATATTGTTTAACTGTCCTGAGGTTTCCTCTTTTGCAGCAGCCAGACTCCTGCTTAGCCCCACAGAGCAGCAGCAGCGGGAGCCGCAACGGGAGCAGCAGCAATATCAACTGCTGTGAAACAGCAGCATTTGCTGCTGAAGATAATTACATTTCGTCAACTATACTGATCGAGCAATGGGGAAAAAGAGGAGAAGAGTGGCTGCTGCAGCAGAAGATACAGCAGCAGCCGCGGCAGAAGATGCTGCTGCAGCAAATGCTGCAGCAGACCGACGAGGCACTTTGCTGCAACGTAAAATGCGGCGGCTGATGCCTGCAACTGCAGCAGCAGCAGACACCCCAGAGATGACGCTTCCTGTACAGGGCCCTGATGGTGTATGGACAACTCCGAGTGCGCCGCAAGAGCGGGAGCCACAGCAGCAGCAACGGCAGGAGAAGCAACAGCAGAAACAGAAGCAGCGGAAGCAACGCGAAGAGGACCGCCGCCAGGAGAAACAAAAGCAGCAGGAGCAGCAGGCAAAGGCAGGAGATGCTTCTGGCCCCAGGAGCAGCAAGAAGAAGGAAGAAGACAAGGATGTAAGCGCAGCTGCCTGGACGGTCGTTCGCAACTGCAAGACACTGCAGCAGAAGAAGCAGGCGATAGCAGCAGCAGCAGCACGCATAATGGGAGCCCCGGAACAATCGGCGGATGACCTTGATGTACTCTTTGGATTTTGCAGCCATAGCAGATCTGCTGCACGTGCAGTAGCAGCAGCGGCTGCTGCTGCTGCTGCACGCGGAGAGGCAGATAATCAACAACACCAGAGAAAAGCAAAGCTTCAGGAGCTGCTACAGACGCGGCAGTTGGCGCTGTTGTCCCTTGCTGCAGTGCTGAGAGACGTGCTCCCCCGTCACCGCTTGACAGCAGCAGCAGCAGCTGAAGCTGCATCAGAAGCAGCAGCTAATGCAGCCAAGACTGGCAATAAAGTTGCTGCTGTAAAGGCTTTCAGGCTCTCCAAAGATGTCGAGAAGCAGCAGCAGCAGGAGCAGCAGCATATTCGAACCTACAGGAGGTTCGTACACCTGCTGCAGCAGGAGCTGCAGCCGGTGCTGGGGCGCAGGCCAGGCAGCAGCAGCAGCAGCAGCAGCAGCGAGCTGCTCGTTGCAGCATCAGCAGCAAGAGCAGCAGCAGAAGTCGTCTCAGCTGTCCCCCTTTTCAACGATTCAGACAGTTCGTTGTTGCAGCTTTCGGTCAAGGCCGCAGCAGCATGTGCTGCTGCTGCAGCCGAACTCCAGCAGCAGCAGGAGGAGGAAGAGGGGACGATAGTAAGGAAACAGCAACAAATGCTGCTCCAGAATGCAAGCAACAGCATCACACAAGCTTTGCAGCGTATTGTTACCGATGACAAGGGGCTGCAGATAGCAGCAGCAGTCATTGAGGTGTGCGTACAGCATGCTACAGCTATTGCGCTGCAGCAGCAACCACAGCAGCAGAAACAGAAGCAGCAGCATCAACAAAAGCGGAAGCATGCAAGATATGCACAAAGTGTTGCTGCTGCGGCTCTAGCTGATGTGGCTTTGAAGATTGATCTCAGAAAGAAGCGGGTGTGTCTTCGTGTGCTTCTTCTCTCTTCTTGTTTCATTTGTCTCCAATGAATGTTTGTTGTTTACGTTGTTTGATTTTCTTTTATCTTCTTCTTTTTAGTGCATTTTGTTTCTCCTCATGTCTTCTTTAGTTTTTATGTTGCTAGAGCTCCCTTAGAACTATTATTATATCTGTATATGTTTGTATTTGTTGTTGTTTATCTCCTTGGTTTGTCTCCACCTCCACGCTTCTTTGGATTGTCTCCTTAGTTTCCCCTGCTGTCTCCTCTCTGCTGCAGCCTCTCTCTACTGCTGCTGTTGTTCGATAGGATATTGAATCGGTCTTGCCTCTCTTTTGCTGTTTGCTTCTCTCTTTTATGAGCTTGTCTCCTCATGGCTTTATGGGGCTGGCGGCGGCGCTGCGTCTTCATCTCTATTGTGCTCTGTCTTCTGATGCGACATTAGGGTTTAGGGTTTAGGGTTTAGGGTTTAGGGTTTAGGGTTTAGGGTTTGGGGTTTATGCTACAGCGCGACGCCGAGGCCGGCGAGTTGGACCCCACAATAGACGCCGCCCTCCGCAGAGACCTTAGGACCAGGCAAGCTTCCTCCCGCCTCCTGCTGCCACCCTATCCCTGCTGTTGCTGCTGCTGCTGCTATTGGTTTTGCTGCTCTCATTGGTGCTGCTGCATTTGCTGTGGTTATATTATGAATGGATCGTTGATTGCATGTTGGGGTTCATTTCGGATATGTTGCAAAATAAGGACTTAGGGTTTAGGGCTTAGGGTTGTAGGGTGTACAGTTTAGGGTTGTAGGGTTTACAGCTTATGGTTGTAGGGTTTAGTTAATGCGTGTTTTGTTCAGCTCTATCCACGCAGATTTGAAGTCGCTGCAGCGCTTCGAAGGAAAGCTTCTGCAGGCTCTGTTTGTTCTCTATGCCAAGTAAGCAGCAGCAACAGCAGCAGCAGCAACAGCAGCAGCAACAGCAACAGCAACAGCAGCAGCGGTAGCAGCAGCAGGCAGCAGCAGCAGGAAAGAGTAGCAGTGCGCAGCTACTGTCAACAGAAGTAGTGGCCGTCGTTGCGCCTGCAGCAAGCAACAGTTGCTGCTGCAGCTGCTGCAGCTGCTGCAGCAAAGGTGGAAACAGCTGCTGCAAACCCGTCAAGAAAGGCACATGGATTGCTGCTGGTGCTGCGGCAGCAGCAGCAGCAGCAAAGCCGCTCTTGGTGCATGCGTTGCTGCTGCTGTTGCTGCAGGGTCCTGCGCTCTCCCGAGATTGCAGGTGCGCCTTTGGTGTTGGCGGCCTTGCGGGGTATCTGTACACTCGGCGACTTTGTTCGGGACAACTTGTTGCTAGATTTTCTGCTTCTTTTGCGTGAAGCAGCAGCGTCTAACCCTACGCTGCTGCTGCAGCTAGGACCCGCAGCAGCAGCATCTTGGGTCCTCGTGCCACTACTGCTTGCCCGCAAACTCAGAAGCGCTCTGCAGGTGAGATAGTAGTAGTACTTCTGTGGCTGCAGCTGCAGCAAATGGTGATGGCTTGTGTTTCGGCGGCAGGGCTGTGTCCACTGACGTCTTGCTGTTCAGCGGAGGCCTGCGGCATTGCTGTTGGCCTGCTGACGCTGGTGTTGCTGTGTTTGTTGCTGTTGCTGCTGTTGCAGACAGATTGTGTCTGGGCATCAGAGTCGATCGCCAACTTGTTGACTGCTGCCCTTCCTCAACTTGCTGCTGGAGAGAGAGGCACTGCAGCAAGAATAGCGTCAGCAGCGACTGCTCTGCTGCAACAAGAGCACGGCAGCGGCAGGTCCTTCTTTGATAACCACAGCAGCAACAGGAGCAACACATTCGACACCAAGTTTGCATACAAATTGCTGCATGCACTTGAGCTGCTGCAGCAGACACCGCAGCTGTGGGGTGGGGGAGGCGCCCAGCAGCAGCTGCAGCAGCAGGCTCTACGTGCTGTGACTACGCCCAAAGGTGTAGCTGCTGTCCGCATCGACGAAGACATGGGGTATCTGGGCAGCTGCACCGGAAGCAACACAGGGAGTACAGCTTGTGTTCAGGCGCTGCTGCCGCTAGGCGGTGCCTTTCTTGCTGCAGCTCCCCTTGCTGATATCTCTATTGGCAGGCAGATCACTCGAAGGGTACGCACCTGCTGCTGCTGCTGCTCCTGCTGCGTTGGAAATGGGCTTACTATTGCTGGTCTACCTGCTGCTGTTGTTTGCTGCTGCTGGTGGTGCAACGGCTGCAGCATGTCTTGTGTTGCGCTGTGCCTCGCAGATGCTGCGGCTGCTGCAACAAATGCCGCGCCTCCGCGACGCAGTGACACCTGAAGGAGCCACAAATGAAGGGTAAGCATTTGCAGGAGGAGCAGCAGCAGGAACAGCAGCAAGGGTTGCAGCAATCGAAGCATGGTGTTTCCTGTGAGCAGTTCTGCAGTGCCTTCTTGTAATAGCGGTCGGTTTCCTATCTGCGGATTTGTCTTCTTGCTGCAGCACCTCATTCTACTACTTGCTGCTACTGCTGACAGCCAGCTGCGACCCCCAGACGAGCGATGCTGCCTTAGCCGCACTCGGACTTGCCCCGGACCAGCAGCAGGTGCTGCTGCAGAAGCTTGAGCACCAACATAAGAGGAAGAAGCTGGTGGACCAGAATACTGGGGCTGCAACAGAAGCAGCATGCACAACGTGCAGCGGATGTGCAGCAGCTGATTGCACCGCCATGGACTTCTGCTGCTTTACAGCTGCAGATGAGCAGCAAATGCTGCAGCAGCTGTTCATGAATGCCCCGCAACCAGCACCACTCATATGCAAACAGGTTTCTCCTTCAGCTGCTGCTGCAGGTGCGGTCAAAGGTACAAAAGGTGCTGCTGCTGCCGCTGCTGCTTCACAGAGGCCCCAGTCTGACGCCCCTACGACTGGCAGCAGCCGCGCTTCCAAGCAACAGCAGCAGCCGTTGCTGCTGCAAAAAAAGGAAAGCCACATGCAGCACGGCCAGAAGCAGCCGCAGCACGAGCAGCAGCAACAAACCGAGAACCAACAAACCGGGAACCAACAGAATGGCAGCAGCAGCAGCAGCAGCAAGAACTGCGCTTCGTTCCGCAGACGTCAGCGCAGACGTGCAGTAGCAGCAGCAGCAGCAGCCGCTGCCGCTGCTGCGGCAGCTGCACCAGCAGCAGCTGACCCTTCTGCTCCTGCTGCTGCACCGGTTGCTCCTTCTGTTTCTGTTGCTGCCGCTAAGCCCGCGGATGATGCCACAGAGATGCCTGCAGCTGCTGCTTCGTCATTGCCTGCAATTGCCGCAGTAGCTGTGCCTGCTGACGATCGTGCAGGTGTTCGAGCAGCCACTGCTGTTGCTGTTCCTGCTGCTGATGCTGCAGCTTTTCCTGCAGCATCTGGTGCAGCTTTGTCTGATGTTGATGCTGCTGCTGGCCCTGAAGTAGCAGCAGCAGTTGTGCCTGCTCCTGATGCTTCAGTAGTAGTGCCCACAGTGGCTGCGGCAGCTGTGCCTGATGCTGATGCTTCTGGTGTTCCTGCAGCAGCACCTGTTCCTGCTGTTGATGCAGCAACTGTCTCTGCAGCAGAGCCTGCGCCAGCTGATGCTGCACCTGCTGATGCTGCACCAGCTGATGCTGCACCAGCTGATGCTGCATCAGTGCATGCAGCAACGCCAGCGGATGTGCCTAGTCAATGAAGCAGCTTCAGTTTTCTTGAGAAGCTTCTGTAACAATTCTGGTCCAGTGAGGACAACAATTTGAAGGAGTTGGGAAAGGTATGCAGGTTGCACCTGCTTGCAGCGTTGCGGCATGCTGCTGGTTGAGCCCATACTTTATCAGGTGGGGGCGGTGCTGCAGCAGCAGCAGCAGCTGCTGCTGCTGCTCGGCTCTGCGTTGAGTTTCTGCTACTGCTTCACAGGGCTGCAGCAAGTTGCTGCTGCTCCCGATTCTGTCCTTGAATTGTGTGGAGTTTGTTTCAATCAGGGAATGGAGGAGATATAATGGTGTAATTGGCAAGGCATAACATTAGGAAACAGGCCTCTAGTGTCAGTTGATCTAGCGTGTCAGTGAATGTCTGCACCAGTGTACTTACATACATTTGCATGTAGACAGATACATAGGTTGATAAGACAGCGAGATAGATATCGATAGACTGGTAGTAGGTAGGAGGTACATTGATTGATGGATCGATCGATTAAGTAATACTGCTAGATAGGCGGGTGAATAGCTAGATAAACATAAATATAGATGGACAGACGCAGATATACCAATATATGCGATATATACACGAGCGACCGGCTGGTGAGGAAGGAAGATTGTTGAAGGGCAGCTGCGCTAGTGTTGATTTGGGCTTCACTCCTACGCATGGATGCATGGAAGGCGAGGTGTTCAAATATATAAACTGTGACCTGTAGGTACAATTCTGATATTTCTTCAAACTATAGTCTGGCCTCTAAATATAACTTAAGCCTGCTTTCTGTGTAACAATCCCGTGAAGCGTCGCCTTACAGGACTAGGAGAAGTGGGGCATAAGGTAGCTCTGTCTGGGGCGGTAGATATATCTTTTTGTATAATCATTTCTTCATACAATTAAGTACTGGCCTTCCACACCAGCTACTATAACAAATTCAGATGTATGCGTCTATCTTTGACGGGCTGCGTAGGGCTCTTTCACAGAAGAGGAGGGGGTTTCTCTACTAGGCAGCATGGTATCTCTATGCTTCTCCTGGCTATTGTTAGTTCGCTACAGAATATGTGCAGGCAATAAAAGCCTCTATGATCAGCAGCGAGCTAAAACAAATAAAAAACCATGAGATGTGCTCAAATACAGAAGAGGGGAATCCCTAGAGAGCATAACACCACCACCCCCTCTTCCTAGTAACACCTCCCTTGTAGACATGTCTTGCAGCGTGATGACAGCCTACATGCCTTCAAGCTGGAACAGTCTCATCTTTGATTCAATAAATAAATTCAAGCAGATAAACAGACCAAAGCAACCCCAAAACTCACAGCCCTCTTGCCTGCGAGCTACTACTACCAGCGCTCTTCCTGTGCAGTAGCAGGGCTGCTGCTGGTGAAACCCCAAAGGTTTCATGTGGGCCTCTACGTAGGCAGAAAAGTCCTTAGAAAAGTGTTAATAAAGTCCCCTTTAAATCCATTTAAAACAATAAAACACCCCCCAAAAAAAACGGTAATAGCTTATCCTGTTGGAGCTGCAACCAGATCCATGTACACCTGCAGCAGCAGCAGCAGCAGCAGCAGCAGCAGCAGCAGCAGCAGCAGCCCCAGCCGCAGCAGCCCCCGAGCGGCCGCGACAATCGCAGTATTGAAGTATGGACGAACTTTGTCATATTCCTCCCTGAAAAGGACATGGGGTTTTAAACTTTGTCGTGCCACGGTGAAGAGCCGCAGCTGCTGCAGCAACAGCAACAACAACAGCGGGTCGGCGGTGCTGAGTTGGCTCCAAGGTTTCGAAACGCAGCAGCAGCAGCAGAGCCCAACACTAGTAGCCGCTGAAAATGGGGAAAGGAAGCAATGCATGCGTAAGCTTATTCACTGGATTCTGCCATGCAGCTGCAGCGAGAACACGCTAAGCTAATCTGTGAACGGCTACTTCTAGAGGTTTGGAGGGGCCCATGGGGGACCCTCTTTAAGGGAAGCTTCGGGGCTTCTCCCACCTAGGGGCATGGGCGCCTGATTGGCTGTCACTTGTACAGTAACAAGACCAGCAGTAGCAGCAGCTATGGTGGAGGAGTTGGGGGGGGGGAAAGGCGGGGGGGGAGGAGGTTTCAATGCTTCTGTGCATTGCTGCAGTTGATTTGCACTCTAGATCCAATGCTTTCACTGTTGGTTGCGGGGCTATAGTTGTTGTTGAGGGTTTAGGGTTTAGGGCTTGGGGGTTGGGGTTTCCGTGCAGAAGAGGAACACAGCCCGAGGCCGTAGTGAAGACAAGACGGTGAAGGAGCCGAAGAGTCAGCTGAAGACGAACCAGGCGGCGATGACGATAAAGTGCAAAGTACATCAGCACTAATCACAATGCATTAAACCCTCTTTTGGGGGTAATAGCTGCGCAAAACCCTAAACCCTACTTCCGCAGTAGGAGCTCTCTGAGTGTAGCACACAGCAGTAGTAGAGATGGGGCAGCTGACAGCAAAGCAACCAAAGGAGGAGGCTGGCAGTCATACAGCGTCAATGTTTTATGGTTTAATGGCTCAGCATTAGGTTTGATAGTTTAAGATGCTTAGCTTTGGGGTTTAGGGTTTGTATGCTATCCTGAGCTGTGCTGTTGTGCGCAAGCACTGGGGTTTGGGTGCAGGGTTTAAGGTTTAGCCCTTGTGATTTTGGTTGTGTTGCTGTTGCTGGATTGGTGCAGGTGTGCATGCAGCCTTTTATGAAGACGCAGAGCGCATCGCAGCTGTCTGAGCACGCCAAGAATAAACACGGGAAGACTTTAGAGGAATGTTTTCCTGATGTTGCAAGTGCGGCATAGTGTCTGTGAGCTGTGTTTGTTTTTTTCTTTTTGTCGCCTCGAGAAACCCTTTTTTTCGCAAGTGAAGATAGATTTTAAAATTCAATCTGCTCCCCGGGGTCTGCTAGGAGCTGCTCCCTCGGTGTGCTTCCTTCATCCGCTGCTTCTTATGGCAGGGGCCGCTAGTGCGCTCTAGGAGCCGCGAAGACTCTGCACGTGCCCCCTAACTATTCCTGTGAAGTGTCCTTCATCTCAGAGATGTGAAGGAAGCATTTCTGGGGGGTTATTAGGGGCTGAAGAGGCTCTCTGGATCTAGTAGAGCGATGGAGGCCCCATAGAAGACGGTGAGGGGTCCGTCGTGTGCACTAGTGAGTCCTACATTTGCAGCAACAGCAGGACATGTGAGAGTTTAGTGTTTAGTTTGTAGGATTTTATAAGAACTGAATGATGACGGGGCGGAGGACTGTTCGAAGTGCTCGGGGCCACTGGTGTACATAGTGCACTGCGTCTGGCCAAAACAGAGCTTAGCATTTAGGTTTTAAGAGTA